>MU186364.1:91890-135909 GCA_016904865.1 Pissodes strobi
ATTCTAATACTCTTTACAAATAGGTTCAAATACAGATACAGAAGATAAGATCTCGAAAATGTATAAGACAATCAAATTACTGTAAACAGTACTAAGGGCCACTTTTACAACTTTCGTTAAACGTTAACTTTAACCTTTGGTTTTACTAAAAGTTTAAGCCAAGAAGGGATTTAAAAACCAATGTTTTACATGTCTCCGTAAACTAAATTTTTTTAGGTAAATGAGATTTTCGACACTCAGCCAACCGAGAAAGAGAAGAATAATCCCACTTTAACTTATTTATTTATTGTTTTGCTATAATTGGATTTTTCACGATTTTTCTTTTGGTGATAAATATTTATTTATGTGTCCGTGTGTGTCAGTAAAATGAAAAATATGTTCCGCACCTAAAACCTCTGATGACTTTAAAAGGTATGCAAATTTTACGGAATCTGAAATATGCTTACTAAAAAATCTGGTAAAAGTGAAACTGGAGGTGGCGCCAAATGTCCTGGACAAATAACAACCTTTGATACTGGCATCAAAGATATACTAGGAGTATCATGTACTGGTTTAAGCAATGAATTTGATTCTGATAACATTGAAATAATACAGAGTAAGTAACAAATATTACTATAGATGTGAAATTTTGTTTGAAGTATATTTGTATATGACTTTTTCTAAAGTTAAAATAGTTAAAATAGTTAATTTTGACTAAAAATTATTTTTTATCAACCCATCGAAACCTATTGAATACTCCTTTTTAATTTCTTCTCCTGTTAAAGTCATCGTAGAATTTGATTTAATATTTCCTGACAAAGCTTCCTTCCTCTTCTTATCACGCCCTCTCCTCACGAAGGTTGGCAATTCATATGGCTAACATTGTCCTGGACACAGCATCTCTAAATATCTCAATCCAACACTCTTCTAAGGTCCTTCAACTAGGAGTTCTTACGTCTTCCAACATATCTTCTTCCATAAATCTTTCCTTCAATTACCAGCCTCAGTAATTCGTATTTTTTTGCCTCACATGATCTTGTTTTTCTCTCTTTAATGATGGTTAATAACTCTTTTGACTTTTTCATTCGTCTTAATACCTCTTCGTTTTCAAAACGGTGAATCCACGAGATACGAAGCATGTGGCGATATACATACATCTCAAAAGCCTCGATCCTTCTCTCAGTTATCGAATCGAGAGTCCAGCCTTCACAACCGTACAGTAATACACTGAAGATATAACACCCGACCATGCGCATTCTGAGCTCCAAGCTCAAATCAAGGCTGGTGGAAAACTGCTTCATTTTGGTGAAAATTTTCCTGGCTTGCTCAATTCTAGAACGTATCTCCTGCTTCGGGTCGCACAGCGAGTTGATTATGGTGCCAAGATATTTGACGGATGATACCTGTTCGATGTTCTGCCATTGATCAAAAGCGTTTCGCTGATATGTGCCTTGGAGAAAACGATCAATTTGGTCTTGGAGATGTTCATGTGTAGCCCGAATCGTTTACTGTGTTGTGTAATCTGGTCCATCATTTCTTGCAAGTCTGATTTGTTATCGGCTAGGACCACGGTGTCGTCTGCGTATCTTATATTAGTGATGCAAACTCCATTCACTTTAATACCTCCCATATCTGCCAATAGAGCCTCTCTGAAAATGGCTTCCGAGTAGATGTTAAACAGGAGCGGAGACAAAATGCACCCCTGCCGTACTCCCTTCCTTATTGGCACGGCATCCGAAGTCCCCCTGTCTACTCTCACCTCCGCAGTTTGGTTCCAGTGGATCTGTGCTTTGATTGTAATGTCTCTCTTGTTAATCCCGGTTGCTGATAATATCTCTAGCATCTTCTGATGCCTGACGCAATCAAATGCCTTACTATAGTCAATGAAACAAGCGTATACATCTATGTTCATGTCCCTACATATCTGGTGTGGCACGTTACTTTGAGGACGTGGTACATCAGACTAACCATGTGGTAGTCATCACACTGAGAAGATTTTGGCTTTTTTGGAATCGCCACGTAGGTAGACTTGAGCCATTCGGAAGGGATTTTCTCTGTACTGTAGATGGTGTTGAATAGATCAATTATAAGCTCTAGGCCTTTGCCTTCTTGGTTTGCGATAATTTTGAGCACCTCTGCATGTACTTTATCTGATCCTGTGGCTTTTTTATTTTTCTGAATTTTTATTGCGTGGATGACTTCGCTTTTTGTAATAGTTGGTCCCCTCTCTCTGTCATCATCCACCTCCGTGGGAGACTCCGGCCGGTCATCATCGAACAGTTCCTCTACATAGTTCTTCCATCTTTTTAATTATTCTTCGATCCCAGCTATGATCTCATTATTGGCACCTCTGAGGATTCCCACCTGATTTTTCCTCCCCAGTCCTGTCAGCTATTTTACCTTCTTGTGCACATTGAAGGAATCATGTTTTTGCTGCAGTAACTCAATTTCTCGGCATTTCTCGGACAGATACAACTCCCTTGCTTCACTACACTTCCTCTTCACGGTCCTGTATATCTCCTTTTACTTCAGCGGTACTTCCTTACACCTTCTCTCCGTCATGAGTTTCAGAATTTCCTCTGCCATCCATTCCTTTCTCTTTTTGTTTTCCTTAAACCCAATGTCCGGTTCCTGAACCTTCACTGTGATATTCTTTATTTCATCCCACGTATTTTCTGTATCTAGTTGTTCTGGTGTGGCAATTTCTTCTAAGTCCCTTTCATGTTTTAGGGCTATTCTTGTTTGGAATTCTATGTCGTTCTCGCTCGCTACGGGGGCGCACCCAACTAAAACTAACCCAACTAAAACTAACCCAACTAAAACTAACCCAAACTAACCTAAACTAACCGAAATCGGAGGGAGTCGATACCAAGTGTGGCTCTTCTTAAATAATTTTGATCAGGGCAAAAAATACAGCCGAAAATCGCGTTGCCCGCTGTCTCTGTTTATGCAAAAAAACAGAACCGCATTTTTGGGCCACTAGATACGTTAAAATAGAAAATGGAATTCCAATTGTATGCTCTATTTATAATTTGAATCAAAGTCAAATATTAACAAATTAAAAGCAAATACGATGACGCTTCAATTTTTGTTTAGTTTAATTTAAAAGTATTTTATAGCGGTTACCATAGTAACGTCCTATTAAAGGTAAAGTCAATATAAACTCCTCAAAAATGGAATGCATCCAATTATGTCTTTTGATCACCTGATGACTGATATTGTCCAAACCTAGGACACCTAAAAAACGCCTGGGAATAAAGCAGATGACATTGTTCAATGAAGTTAAGCATTTACTATATAATATAATAATTGTAAAAATATGGTAGGACATATAGCAATAATGACAGGGACCAGTGTGTGATATCAAAGAAAATTCTAATGAATTTTCTTTGGTAATATTCACTATCTAAGCAGTGCCATAACAAATACAAGCATATTTTGTTATTTTGACATAAATAATTTCAATTGTTTTCCTGTCAGAGTGAAATAATTTTTTTTTAAATTGAGACATTTTTGTCCAGTTTATTTTAAGAGTGGTTTATAGCGGTTGTCATGGCGACAACCTCTTATTGACAACATACTAAATATAGGGCGAATATAAAGTGATCAAAAACTGAATGCATTTAATTCAGAAGATTCAACAGCTGATATCCAAGTTTCAATTTTTGTTCATTTTATTTTAAGAGTGGTTTATAGTGGTCATGGCAATGTCCTACTGAAAACGGGGTATATGTAGTGCTTAAAAACGGAAAGCTTTTAATTCAGAATATTCAACAGCTGATGTACAAGTTTCAACATTTGTCCACTTTATCTTAGGAGTGGGTTATAATAGTTACCATGGCAACGTCCTATTGAAGATATGATCAATTTAAAGTGCTCAAGAACTGAATGATTTTAATTTAGATAATTCAGCAGTTGATGTCCAACTTTGAATTTTGTCTAGTTTATTTTAATAGTGATCTATAGTCGATATCATAGCGACATCCCATTGAAACATGGTAAGTATAAAGTGCTCAAAAACTGAACACTTTTAATTTAGAATATTCAAGAGCTGATGTACAAGTTTCAATTTGTGTTCACTTTATTTTAGGAATATATTATAGTAGTTACCATGGCAACGTCCTATTTAAAATATGATAGATATAAGGTGCTCAAAAACTGAATAGAATATTCACCTTGACAGGTGACTGAATTTTAACAAGGGTGCTATCAATTGCTCCAATAACATTTGGAAAATTTGCTATGTCTTGGAAGATTCTTTTTGATGTTTCTAATTCAGCATCTGTTGTGGGCATTTTAATATACTAAGGAGCTAGTAGAGCTATAGCTTGTGACACCTTGTATACAATTTAACAGGCTGCCGATTCACTAACTCCTACAAAATCTCCAACTACCATTTCAGTAGTTCCTGTTGCGTGCCAAATAAAAGCTGAGTCAACGGACTTATACAGTTATTTCTAAAATAATATTTCATTATTTACATGAATAGTAAAGCAGTACACCCAACTTACTGATTAGTAGGATGTACCTCCATGCATGAGACCTAGGATCAACTGATCAGATTGCTTGGATAGTCTAAATCTATTTAAAAATTCCTTATCTGCCCAGTAATCCATATGGGCTATTCTATTTCGTATTACTTTCGGTCGACGTGGGGCCTCAATAATATTTATGACATCTTTATCGTCGATAAGAAGATCTCCAAAAATATTCATGTCCTCAATAATTTTTTCAGTATTTTTCCGATTTTTAAAACAACCCAAAATAAACCAGCTTTTATTGGGTTATAAACTAAGGATTGTAGCTTAAACGCTACCCTAAGTGCCGGTAACAGTATAACTTTGGTTTGAAGTTAAACGCAAGTTATTAAATTCGCATTTTCTGCTTTCCCAAGATTAAACTTAAGTGTGAAGTTTAAACGACACTAACAAAAATCGGGAAATTTGAGGAATAAGGTGTGGTATGTAAAGCAAACCACAAATTTGTAATACACCTACTTTATTAATAAACGATAAGACGTGCCATACTCAGCATGGAATTCACGAGGAAGAAGAGCATGGCAGAGAAAACCTCGATCACAATTCCAAAAACCGAACCATGTTGCGCCACATTTATTGGTTTAATAAAAATTAAATTACTGTCCTTGTGCTAAAATTTGTCGTTCCACACTTGTGACAATACATTTAAAATTGAAAAGTTTGTTATTAGTTAGCCAGACAACGCCAGCAGGTACTGAGGTCCTTTCCGCTAATCGTTGAAATTTGAGCTAATATTTCTAGAATGATCCTTTATCATTTATAGCTAGGATATTCGCCCAGTCAGGAGAGAAAATGTTAGTAGGCTCTTACTTACAATCTCAGTCATACTAAAACTAAAATCCCAGCACGAAAAGAGAGAAAATAGCTTGTTTTTGTTTTCATTTAAAGCAGTGTTGTGCACAGCATAAAACGATTTCAATAAATACATAGGTACACATATTATATCATCCAATATGAACTATCCATAAAAATAAATCTAAGCGATACTTGTACACATTATGCTAATAACAATATTATAAATTTCTTTACTGACCTGTAACAGCAACTTACACCATAAAAGAAAAACGATTCACAAAATAAACCGTTAACTGCGCGCCGGTTTCAGATTTTTCTGTCTCCGCTCTCGAACGATACGGTTGAGGCCCTCATAGAGAAAACCTGATTTGTTTTCCTTTCTTTTCTTTATCTTTACATATGTATAGGGTGTTCCAAAACTGAATATATAAAGTCTAAGTAAATAATATTTGAAATAAGCGGTTTCCTTCAATACTGTAGAATTTATCGTAAAGTTTCCTCAAGGGTGTATATATTATCCAATATTTATGGACTTTTTAAATCACTCGTATTCCTAATTTTCATATTATGATAAAAGGTATAGAAAAGTTGATCATCGATATAGAGAATACACTTAAAAGAACGTTGCACAGTTTCTTTTATAAAAATAAAACTTTTGCCCTGTAAAGTTTTCACAAATATCTATTCACTAATTTCATATAACTACACTTGAAGTATTTCAACTCCAGATACTTCCACTATAGCTATAACAGCACATAACTTATAATTAGTTTGCATGAGAAACTACACCCCACTAGTTAAGCTATAAGATTTTAACTTGTTAGTAAAAAATAAAAATATGTAGGTCAATCACTTTACTTTAACCTAAACTTTATACGATTCCTTTAATTACACTAGCAGTACGAAAATGCCAGTATTTGTCCCCAAAGCAGGCACAACGAGAAAACCACTTGAGAAAAACTTAGATCAAAGTGGCCTCTAATTGATGTAGGGTTCTCTATAAACCCCTAAACGTATAACTCGGACAGAAACTTTAAAATAGCGAATTCTCGATAGTCAGTGCAATTTATTTGTGCTTTGTGTAGAGTTAGATACTTTGAACAGTTTTTATGTAATATATTATTCTGTTTACGAAGTATTGGCACAGATGGAATGTTTCTAAGGTATAAACAACAAAAACTGCAAGAAATTGACAGTATCTAGATTTTCAGTGCATGAGACAGGCGTTTTTTTTAGACCATTGCAAATAAATGTTTTTTTTGCATTGAATACCAGCTTTTCTTTTGAATTTTGTGTCCTAGATAGAACAATTCTTCCTCTGATTTATCGCCAAAACTTCTTGAGCAACAGCTGGTGTCACAGGTGTCATCTATAAAATTCTAAAAATACCTACTTTTAGCTCTCCTGCCAAAATTGTCGTGATTTTTCACAAAGAAGTGATTCATACAGTTGCTTAAACAATAATTTCAAATAATCGATTCTAGTTAGCTGATCAGCGTTGGCACTAGATTGATGCAGGATATGTGTATTGATCAAAGACATATCCACAATTCTGTATAACAGAGCCATGAGCCGGCGCCGGCGTTGCGTTCTTCTGATACAGGAATACTTAGAGCATTTTTTATCTACAGCATAACCTCCAAATTTTGTATTATTATATAAAAAAAAAAAATAATTTCAGTCAAACCATCATCTTCTTTGTAGTCATGCATAGAAGAACCAAAAATATAATTCACTTTGTATGGCTTAGCGAGAAATAAAACATTAACTTCTAGAGTACCAAAGAGAAACAAAGCTGTTTATTTTTGTTTGGTACTCTAGAAATTAATGTTTTATTTCTTGCAAAGCCATATAAAGTGAATTATATTTTTGGAAGGTATTTCCCATTTTTTTTTTCATAGTAAGATCTCTCCGAAATTAAAACTAAACAAAAATGGACTATAAATATGGCAAAAGTCTACAGGCCTGCTTAAATAATGTTCAAAGAATATAATAAATATTATGAATGCTTAGAATTTCGATAAACTTGATCTAGGTCTGGTTAGAGGACCTAGAGGAATATCAATTTTATTGAAAAAATAGATATTCAATCTTCATAGCTCTCCAGCCAATTTTAATAGATTTCACTTTTCTTTTATCATAAAAAAGTATATTCAAATTGTTAGTCCTTCACCTAATATCATTATCCAAAATTATTTCCCACACGAAATATAAGTACCGATTTGAATTTTTAATAATATGCAGTTATAAGATAATAAACATTTGAAAAATATCTGAGAAACAAAAAGAGCTAATAAAATTATGACATTTCTTTTTCTACTTGTTAAGCGTAAGAACTTGCTACGCGACTCCAATATTAAACTTCAACTTTAGGAAGTCGGAGATTTTAGTAAAGCTCACAGAGATTCTCCTAATTTTCCAAACTTCCAGAAAGTTGTTTTTATTTGAGATGCTTGAACTTTATTCTCGCGTTGTCGAAATAGAACGGTAATTTACTAGTTTCTTTCTTTCAGTAATTTTACCTCTCCATTTCGTTTATGATTGGAATATTTTGTAAATTCATTGCTGAGGAAATGCATTTTATATTTTACTCGCAGATGCGTTGAATTCTTTAGACAAGAAAATTCCGATGTCAAAAGAAACGTGCTTTAATTTAAATTAGTTCCATATTTACTGCTTTGTCAGAAAATCGTATGAACACAGATAAAGCAGTATAAAAATCAATGCCTTTCATGTTTAGTTTGAGTTTTAATGTATTTACGAGGTGTCTCAGGAACCATGAAAGAAGGAAACTTGAGGATTTCGTAATAGTGCCACTTTTATAAATAAAGAAAGATGTTACAAACAAAAATATTGATATCTATTACTATAAAATACACAACTTTTAATTTTTATCTAAATACCTTATCCGTTGCGGACGTTGGCGATTAACATGGGTATTTTAACTTTATTCGCTGCCCTCCGAAAAAGTTCTACTGAAGTGAGTCCGTGCCATTTACGCAAATTATGCAACCATGAATATTTTCGTCTACCCGCTCCTCTTTTGCTGTCTGTTTTGCCCTGTAAGATGAGTTGCAGAATACGATACTTCTCATGACGCATTATATGTCCAAGGTATTCCATTTTGTGTTTTTTAACAGCAAATGACAATTCTCTCTGTTTACCGACGGTGCGGAAAACCTCCTCGCTGGTTATGTGATCGGGCCACGATATTCGTAAAATGTGATGGTATACCCACATTTCGAAGGCCTCCAGTTTCTTCATCATTCGGTCTGTCATTGTCCATGGTTCTACCCCATATAAAAGAATTGAAAATATGTAGCACTTAGTTAATTTGGTTTTTGTCTTCAAAGATATATCTTTGCTGGTAAATAATGACTTCACGTTGATAAACGCTGTTCTCGCTTTTTCAATTCTTCATCTTATTTCTATAGACTGGTCCCATTGAGAGTTTACTAATGATCCAAGATAGCAATATCCCCTCCAAGGAGCTGTTAGACCTCGTCGTTGGTGGCGGGGCCAAGTAGCCACTCTTTTCCGGGCTTTCGGCAACGGGAGGAGCGGTGAAACTAACTCAATGATAGCGGGAAAAACAGCGTCGAGAGACGGTGCGTGCGCCCCGGGTCTGTTGGTGTTAACTGGGTGTATGGCCCTGGACACCCTCGGACCTGTGGTACACTCCCCGACTCCTGGACACCTGCCCGCGAAATACTGTCCTCAGCAGGCCGGTGGATGATAAGGATGCGCCAGCTGAGGGTGGGGGCTTGCCTTAAACGGCCGGCCAAGTGGATGAAAGCCACAATAAAACTTTCCCCAAGTCAAGGTGATACAGTAAAGGCTGAGGACTGCGTGGTTGGGGGGAAGCCCAACTCCCACTTTGCGAACTCTGGGTACCAGGCGACACCCAAGTTTCAAAAGGCCTACCGCAGCAAGCGGGGCACTGCTGTGGGTGAACTTTATTTCCTCCGCTACTCGTAGGACTATTTATGGACACAGTACAAAAAAAAACAGAGGACTCTACGCAGACCTCACAAATACCAGAAGGGAGCGCTACCGCACCCATGGTAGTAGATGTCACAGAGGATTCCCAATCCTCAACATCAACTCTTTAGGACAATCCTGAAAACGAAAGAGCTGAACAAGAGCTCTTAAAAAGCAGCGACGAAGAGGTGAGGGACCCCATGGGTGAACTCAAAATACAGGACCCTAGAGGCCTGAAACTCTCCGGAGCAGCCAGAAAGAGGTTTAAGTACCTCTTAAGAAGCGGGATGGATAGGTTAGAGGCCATGGAAAAGGCCAGGAAACCATTAAATCCACCCGGAGAATCCTCCAGGAGGAACACACTCCAGAAGGAAAACTTCTAAAGAAGCCTAAGGGTCAAGGGAAGGGAGGAAATAATCCAACCTCAAGATCCCCACACGCTTCCAAACCAATCTTCAGCCAAGCGGCTGGAGGGATAAGAATTGGGATCATCCATTCCAACTATCCAGAACAAACCTTGTCAGTGGAACAAATGACGGCCATACAAGAGAATATTCTGGAACAAATAGCAAAAGTGGGACGAAGGATGAACGTTAGGCTCAGTTTCCATAATGCTCACTATAGACCCGGGTGGCTAGCACTTGTATGTGCAACAAAGACACCGCGGAATGGCTAAAGTGCAATGCGGCAAGCTTAAGCCCAGAAAAAGAAGTCTGAAATGCCTCACACTGAAATACTAGTGGCATATCTACCTAACAGTCAGGATTATACAACCGAAAGAATCCTGACTCTCCTAGAGGCTCAAAACGACCTTGACCTGTCATGCTGGAGGGTGCTCAGGAGAAATCCTGTAGGCCCCACGGTAGAAATGACATTCTCGGTGGACCAAAGATTCACCATAGAACTCAAAAAAGAGCTATAAATTGAGCTATAAGTTTGGAGAAATCCAACTAAGGCCAAAACAAAAAAACCCAAAAGACACGGGCGGCTCGAAGGGTGAGGATAAGAACCCGTAAACTAGGGAGTAACATCCAAACAATCCACGAGCGGCTCACAACAACAGGAATCGTCGAAAGGCAAGTCACTGCCTAAGGGGAATCCTCAGAAAAATGCCTCTAAGGACCAAGCTAGGTCCAAGAACAAGCCTCAGGCAAAAAGGAGCCCTGGGACCCCAGTAAGGGTAAGTAAAGATGGCGACATCAAAATCGTCCCAAAAAACACACCGGCATATTAAATGCCTCCAAGTGAACCTCCAACATTCTAAAGCTGCCTCTAGCATACTTAATAGGAGTTTCACTAGGAACACGTTTGACATAGAGCTGATTCAAGAGCTCTGGGTAAATGGAGGCGCAATTCGTGGGCTCCCAACACAATCATGTAAGTTGATTTATTCTACTACGCATGAAACGCCCAGAGCGGCTTTACTATTTGGTAAAAATATTAAATTTGTTCCAATTACAGAGTTCATGAACAGGGATCTAGTTGCAGTCTTAGTGGAAGTACCCACCAATAGAGGCAGAAGAAACATCGTGGTCGCCTCAGCATACTTCCCAGGGGACCCACATGACCCAACACCAGCCAATGTACAACGACTAATGAGCTGGTGCAACAGGCAGAACAAACAGGTAATTTTGGGCTGCGACGCCAACGCTCATCACACAGAATGGGGCAGCACGAACATCAACCCTCGAGGTGAGGACCTTCTTGAATATTTGATATCTCATAACGTAGACATTATTAATAGAGGGAAAAAACCCCTCTTTATGAATGCGACTAGAAAAAAGGCCTTAGATCTAACCCTAGCTACTCCATAACTAACCAAATTAATAACTGGCGGGTATCGGACGAAAATTCCATGTCGGACCATATGCACCTGGATGAAAATCGTGTACCCAAACTAACTGACTGGGTCCTCTATAAGGATTACGTAAGGTCAGAAGTTGAAGGAGTACCTCCATCCATAGAAACAATAGAGGAGCTCGATGCGGCATCACAACATTTAGAGGAGATAATAATCACATCATATGAAAAAAGTTGCCCTATTAAGAAAACAAAATCCCACAGGGATGTCCTCTGGTGGAATAGGGAACTCGACAAACTAAAGGCAAAATCAAGAAAGACCTTTAACTCAGCAAAGATATCGGGCAACTGGGACAACTATCACAGCTGAATATAACAAAGAATTGAGGAAATCTAAGAGGAAGACATGGAGAACGTTCTGTGAAGGGATCAATGAACTGGCCCCAACAGTGCGACTCCAAAAAGCCTTAGCAAAAGATCACTCAAATGGAATCGGTCTAATCCAAAGACAGACGGACAACAGCTACGCCGAGACACAACAGGAGAGTTTAGAGATCCTTTTAAAGACCCACTTTCCTGGATTTGCTGTCATGGAAGCAAACCAGATAGAGAAACACCCCTTATGGGACGTTGAACGAGCCAACAGACGGGGAAGAAGCCTCGCGAGTAAAATCTTTACAGACAATAACATCAAATAGGCATTGAATAGCTTCAAACCCTATAAATCACCAGGTACGGACGGCGTATTTCCTGCTCTGCTCCAACAAGACAGTGAAGAACTCCTACCGTACCTGAAAACAATCTTCAAAGCTAGCTATATCCACAGCTACATTCCCAAGAACTGGAGGAAAGTCAGGGTTGCGTTTATCCCAAAGGCTAGGAATCGTCCACCGGACGAACCAAAGGCCTATCGCCGCATCAGTCTGACCTCCTTCCTACTTAAAAGTATGGAAAAAATTATAGATGAATACATCAGGGGCGAGTTTATCTCCAGAACCCCACTAAATCCAAAACAGTTTGCCTACCAACCGGCAAAATCCACGATAAATGCGCTCCAATGCCTAGTAAAAGACATTCGCGGCGAAAGAAGTGGCTATGTGTATATTCTTAGACATAGAGGGTGCATTTGACAACACCTCATATGAATCCATACAAAGGGCCGCAGAAGACAGAGGTATAGACGAAGCTACAACGAAATGGGTAAAAGCCATGCTTTGTAGTCGTAAAATTACCTCGACCTTAGGAGACCCTAACTGTAACGGTAAAAGCGGCAAAAGGGTGGACACATCGTCTCCACGTTGTAGATTTTGGAACTCAGCAAACGAAACTGCGGAACACATTCTTTGCGAATGTAGAGAACTGACCCGCCAAAGGCTAAAATATCTGGAAGGATAATCCCAAGGATATTACACAACTAGCCCTTAGAAATATCCTGAACTTCGCGAAAAGTGCAGGCATTTCTGGGAAAATCTAAAGCCAACAAAAGACCTTTTAGGACTAAGTGAAGAAGGGCTGAAAAGCCGAGCGACCCCTTTACATACAATACAATATATATAGCAATATTTCTCGACCTGCTCTTCTGGTTCGGTGTAAAGTATCAGCTGTTCTGCTTGTTGTTGTCGTTTACTGATAACCATCCATTTGGTTTTTTGAGGCATTGAGCTTCAAACCGTAATGTTCGCTGATGTCTTGGATCTTTCTCAGTAGTTGTTGAAGTTCTTCGATATTGCTGGCAAACATTGCAGTATCGTCAGCATACTGAATCTTGTTGATGAGTTCACCATTTAGTTTTATGCCCACATTAGCGTCGTGTAATGCTTCCCTGAAGATTTCCTCTGTATATCTGTTGAAGAGGAGGGGAGATAGTATACATCCCTGACGTACACCTTTCTTTATTTCGACCTTTTCAGTAGAGGAGTTGCCTACTTTCACACACGCTGTTTGTCCGCAATCGTCGGCTATCATTCTTATATCTTTACAGTCAAAACTTACCTTTTTTAGTATGAATATTATTGCGTCTCTCGTGCCAAGTGCACTACGAAAACCGAATTGCGAATCATCAACCTCAGAATTGTATTTTGCCTAGATTCTGTTTTGTATCATTTTTGTAAAGACTTAGTTAAGTGATTAATTAAGCTTATTAGTCGATGTTGGTCGCTGGTTTTTGCCTTTGCTTTCTTTGGTATGGCGATAAATGTCGAAAAATCTTCAGATGTTACGCCAGTGTCGTAGATTTCGTTGAATAGCTTTGTGAGCATATCGAGGAAGCTCGAGTTCGTCTCGCACATAATTTTAGGGATCTCAACGTGAATACTATCTGGGCCTGGACTTTTATTATTTTTTTATTTTATCGCTCTTCATGATTGGTAGCCCAGCTGTGACCTCATCTGGGTTGTGATTGTCGGATCGCGCATCATTAAACAGCTCTTCGATATATTGCTTCCAGATAGCGAGTAGGTCTTCTGCTTCTGTTTTTAATATTCCATTCTTATTCAGAAGGCTGGTTGTTCGGCGATTAATTTTTTTCCTCAATTTAAGCTCTTTGATCTTCTTATGCATATTGTGATAATCATACTTCTTCTCGTATTCTTCAATTTCATTGCACTTTCCTGACAGGTATGCTTCCTTGGCCTCCTTTATCTTCTTCTTGATGAGTTTATGCGCCTCAACTTATTTCTGTTGATATTTGCCTTTATAAGTTCTCCTTTTCTCTATCAATTTCGTCGGTCATCCATTCTTTTATCTTTGTTTTTTCTCTTTTTAGAAGTTCTGAGCATGATGTTTGCATAGCTTCTTTAAATTTGTTCCACTTTTCTAAACTGTCGTTGGTTTGCTCGTCAATTTCAGTAAATGCTTTATTGATGGATTCCTGCACCTTTTGTTTGACTTCAGGTTTGTAAGGTTTCCTTATATCAATTGTTTTACTTGAGGATTTTCTGTGGATTATCTTTATTTTGATCTCCGTTCTACATACAACTGGATTGTGGTCGGAGTTAATGTCAGCATCTGGATAAGTTCTTACTGACTTGACTGCATTGCGAAACCTTTCTGGGACAGCGATATAATCTATTTGGTTTCTAATTATGTTACCTGATGCGTCAGCTGGTGACTTTCATGTATATAGTCGACGAGGGGAAAGTTTGAATAGAGTATTGCTAATAACTAGATTATGCTCTTCACAGAATTGAACTAGTCTGTCACCTCTCTCGTTGCGCGTACCTAGTCCAAAGTTACCAACTATATTAGAGTATTTTCCTTGACCCACCTTAGCACTAAAGTAACCCATGACTATAGTTATTTTACTATTTTTGTTCTGTTTCATGAAGAGTTCCAGTTGATCGTAGAAGTCTTCACCCAGTTCTTCATCTTTTCCTGCTGTGGGAGCATAAACCTGTATGATATTTATTTATATCCAGTGGAAAAGCATGCAGTTTGGATCATTGCTACCTTAGTGATATACTGTATGATCTTGTACTGTGCATTCTTCCGCGTCTGGCCACCGTGTTTCGCCAATCCCATTATATGAATGTTTAACCTTTTTATTTCCTGGGCGATGTTGTGTATTCTACCAATTTCGTATATACTTCTAACATTCCAAGTTGCTATTTTAAACCATCCGGGGATTTTTCGCACCCTTTGCTCATTTAAGGGCTGCGGGGACTAAGGGCCTTTAATTCAGTTGTGTTTGCCATGATAAATTATTCTTGGGAATTGTAGTGAGGTAGTTTCCCGTTGCTTTCCTCATCGCTGTGTCACACCAGTTAAATCTTCATGATTTTCATCTGCGAGTATCTGGTGCACAGCTATTTATGTCTTGCCTGTGTCCAGTTTTGAACAACCAGCAGTCGTTGTCCAGTTGTTAGTTTTGGTCCACCCCGGGTATTTAACTTTCCCGGTACCACCCATATCTGGGAGGCATTCCCCTATACGCCACCTGGGAAGGCGCCCGATGGGCGATCTAACAACCCCATAATGTTTATTAAGCAAACGCAATTACTTAAAATTATCGAAAATATAATTATTAATTTAAATAAGAGCCCCCATATTTCCAAGTTGCTATACAAAATCCTTAATCCTTACGGTTTTGGTGCTGGTTATCTAGCCAGTTCATTCTTTCTTTCTTGATGCTGTTTTTTCTAAACGACAAGAGGCAATGGCTTCTGCTGCACATACGCAATTTGCCAGTTCATTCAGGGAGCGACCGTGAACTTGTCTGGTTCAAAACCAACAAAAACTTTTGAATTTTTACAGGCACAGATAAAAATTATCACGCGGGCACATCGGGTTCCCCCCGTCCTGGGTACCGGCGTGAATGCGGTTTTTTTCTGGCTAGGACGCCCGATTATTCCTCGGGGAAGAAAACGGTCACTACACGTTTGCCAGGTGTTCGCCCAATGGCATGTGCCAATGGCGACAAAAGAGCCGCTACGCGACTTGTTGACTCAGTCGAGGACGAAAAGGAAGTGATCTGGCGTGATCTTAAAATGGACCGAATTTCACCACAAAAGTTTTCTAGGCGACTTCCACTAATTTGCGTTTTTCATATAAAAAGGCATTATTTATTCCGAATACTCGTATTTAGATGGCTCCAACAAAGTTTATTATAAGACAGAAAAAATAATTTAGTTGTAGTTATGTGTACATAATTAAAACTGGTATATATTTTAGGTAATCATGTCATATCTAAATAGGGTAGGTAGGTCTGAAATTATTGATAACGTATACTTATTTTCTTCTCTTTTCAAAAATATTTATTATTCTAAAATAAGTCCACATATTTGTTATACAATTGTAGATTAAGCGAATAGTTTACAATTTTCAGTTTCGACTATAGATATTTTTTCTTGCCTATATTTGCATTTCCAAACTTTGTGGAAATTGGGCTGTTGACTCCCCTTTCTAGTGGCCTTTTCATTTTAATTTTGTTATTATTTTGAAAAATAAGCCTGAAAATAATATTAAATTCTCACGCGCGCCGGTGTTAATAAGTGATTTGCGTATTTTCAAATAAAAGAGATCATCGGAGGTCCCAGAGAAAATATCATTTAGGCGATAACCCTTTACAATAATTATTATCATTGATCAACACAAAGATGAAAATGATGAAAGCGTTTCTCTTGTAATTGGTGAATATGGTAGGGTGGATCATGTAAATGGAATTTTGAAAATTAATTTGTTGACACTGGAGATCAAGAAGCTTATTTTTATCAATAGAACACTGCATATTTTTACCGTTTTGTACTTTACCAGAAAACCTAGATACTCTTTGAATAACATTAACTATACCTACACACAATTATTGTTTCTTAAATACTGACATTTGAAACTCGGTATTTTAAACATTATGCAGAGCAATTTATTCCAAACGGCTTGACTAACAGCAAAATGATTTGCACTTTCTGTCCTAGTATTTCATGAGATACTTACTTAAAGGTATCAATTTCCTGTCTAATCGGAAGTATCAATTTTCTGACCGGACGATAGAAAATCAACACATCATGTTAGATCGGACCGGAAAGTGGTACACCTTTAGCTCATGAAAAAGTAAGATAAAGGAGTGCAGAACATTTTTCTCTATGCCCAGCCGTTTTGAGGATCATCTCTGTGAAAAATTCCAAAATATCAATGAAGTTGGGGTTTTGAACCTTCGGCAAAATGCACTAAAACAGAGTTTTACTCACAATACTGAAACAGAATTTCAGTGCAGCTGTCTCTGACATGGTCCGCATCTTCGATCCCTTCCCCACAACTGCACATACCGTCCGTTTGCTGAAGTTTAAACCGCTTTATATAGCCGGCCATGTTTCCATGTTCAGTTACCAGCTGCATTCCCTTGAAAGATAGATCAATCCTGTCTCTCCCTACCTCTCTACAAATTCTGCACAATGCCCTTCCTTTCTCACACCCATTTCACCTTTATTGCCATTCATTTCATTCCTTTCCTTTCTAATTGCTTTCCCATTCAATATTCTGAAACATTTCCCAATTAATCATCCAATCTCACTACTCTTGCCTCTTTCAGCCTGCTTCTTTCATCCCCTCATTCTCCCTACTCATCCATTCTATACTGGCCCCATATTTTTTAAATCGGCCCCGTCTACATGTATTCTATTCACCAGCTTATGTCGTGTTTTAGGGTGTCTCAGCATTACAACTGCCATCCTGGAATCCATTCTAAAGTTGAACTGGCCATTTCCTTGCATTGCCCTAATCGTTTTCAAATGAAACAAAATTCCACACAACTTGCCTTGCACAGTGCCACTTACCCCTAAAACTTTGCAGTGTTTCTTAACCCAGCCCCCCCTCGTTGTATTATACATCCCAGGCCAATTATTCCCTCATCACCACCTATTTCCACATACACGTTGTCATCTGTTCTCCCTCTAGATACCCCGACACTGTTGCAAGACGTTTCCATACACACGCTGTTTCTCTTTCACATACTCCATTCATCAAGCACCTGCATCCTCAGCGCATTCCTAACCATAGCAACTATGTCCAACGGGGACACCCTAGTCGCCACCTGCAGCGTCTCCGTTGGCACAGTCCTGTATGTTCTACACATCATAACCAGAAACATTGTCTGTGTCGCATTGAACTGTCTTCTGATTCTATTATCCTTGGACCTTTCACCCCATACCTCGCATCCATACATCAATGCGGGCACCACCACAAGCTCGTATATTAACTTCACCTTATCTTTATTAATTTTCCCCTTATTCCTACAAAGCCTCCAAGTTTAGTGACGACTCCCCCGGCCTTTGCTCTCACTTTCTTAACGTGTTCAACGAAATTCTTCTTCGTATCGAGCCTTATCCTTAGGAAATCGATCCAATAGTCACATGTTACCTTCTGATCCCCTACTTGCACTACCGGTCCCCTTATTAAGCTTCCACAAACATACATCTGGTCTTGGCTAGGTTATACCTAGACCGGCTTTCCCTCTCCCATGATTTATAAATTTTCCAGGGCTAATTCATTTACGCTCAATTTCCTTGACCGATTTGCCCTCTATAATTATCACCTGATCGTCGGCAAAGGCTTGCGCCTACACTCCTTCCCCAGCTTCTCCCAACTTCCTTCTCCATCCTTCCATACAGACTATCCAGAGGGTTGGCCCTTAGGCTCGACCCCTGAGGACAACCCCTTTCTATCATTCTCTCTTCCTCTTCCTCTCCGCTACGGAGCACACACTCTCATTCTACCCGGCATAACCATCCTGTCCATCTCTCGATCAACCTGGACGGGCCATGTCAGGTTAAAGGCATTCGTGAGGTCCAGTTTCTGGTGGACAATAGCATGTTAGCATTTTCCAAATTTCAGCAATGTGTGTTATTCTTTTATGGTAATTTTTGTTCCTATTGCAAATCAAACAAGAAGTAATTTGCTTAAAATTAAAATATTCATATTGCAGATCCAAATGTTATCTTACCAAAGTTCTTGTGAATCAATTTAGGACATACTTCAAAACTAGTATGACGGCACGATTGATCACAGAGTTTACCTAGTTGGTGTTGATTTATTTGTTTAAATTTTACGAAAGTATCAAACACTTACTTCCTATACGAATTCTACATATTATAAACTAAAATAGTGCGTTCAAATCCACGTGGAAAGCGTATGCCATATTTTAAAATCAAGTCCCAAGTCAAATAATTTGTCCATCGTGGCCGCACTAGCAAAGCGTTATTAAAATTAAGCAGATTTTCTTTCCAAACTCGAATTGATTACAGTAAAGCTCGAAACCTTTTAAGTTCATCAAGCTCATCGAGGTGTAACAGTTCTAACAATTTCAGATAATGGAGGTCGGTAAATGAGACCCTTTTAATTAATTGATATCATACCCTTCTGCATATTTAATGGGAACGGCAATTTTTGGCCCTTTAATACCTTTAGCTTCCTGCGGCATATTAACGACGTATATGCAGAGTAGCTGCTCCAATATTCGATATATTTTATATATGAATTATGTATAAGTAAATGTTTTGATAGCAAGGGAAAATAACAAAGTTGATAGGAACAAACGTTTTACTTTTTCTACCTAAACAAAACACTATTTCTATTTCTTCTAACGTGAAAATCAGATGAATTATAAAATTTAAATTATACATATATGATAAGTTATGTAACAAGGATATTAGATACGTGTTACGGAATAGGATTTTTGGCCAATTCAAATATAATTTGTGATACGAGTTTTTTAGAGCTATTAGCTTTTATTTATAGGATCACTTAAACTATCACAATCATCTAAGAAAAGGCTCACTGTAATATACACCAAAACTGGTCAAAGATTCACTAGACCGTGCAATAATCAAAGAAAATAGCATGCAAAACGTAAAAATTTACCATGCTTATATGGAAAATACAACTACGTGTGAAACAAGTGTTGGGATACTTGCTCTATCTGAAATTCAAATCCTTAATTTTTACCATAAGCAACGGAGATCGCAAATGATGAAAATAACTTTGAAAGATAAACTAACAATAATAAATACAAAAAAAAACATACCAGTACAACTTGCTTACTACAGACTGGCAACTCTGAAGCGAGATATTTTGACCTAGTCGCACTATAAATAAAAGATATGAATGAACTTGGAAATAATCATTCTGAAACCTCGAACAAGTGACATGAGGTACAAGAGCATCTATGTTTCATATCCAAAATAGATCAGCAAGAACATTCACCCTCATAATGAAAAGTACATCAGTATTAAATGCAGGAACAACAACAAAAAAAGGATCAAACAACTACAAAATATAATCTACTAAAAATTAAAAAAGAGAAATAAAACAAGTTTAACGATCTATGGAGGAAGCAATCCAACTAAGAGAAACATACCTCTAAAATAACCCATCCTTTAAGGGAGACATAAAAATGTTAAAAGGTACGATGAATAGAGAAATTATTAAAGGATAACAGAACTAGACAGTGACGTTTTAAAGAAAGCCGTTTTTATGAAATTCGAAGATAAAAAAAAACATAATAACCCCATTTTTTCAAAAAAGAAAGTCCAAGTTGTTTTTTTCTTCGTCTTATGGTTATTTCGGTTACTACACGCAATTCCCACATCACCAAATTCTGAACGGAATTGGACTATATTTCTACTCATTCACTCGAAAAAAAAAAGAGTATTACCTTAAACAGTGGAAACTGGTTGTTCTTAGAAGTAATCCTTAACTTCCAGATGAACTTTAGGATTCTTTTATAATCTCTGTGCTTTATGTTTTATTTTCTTAGTAATAAATATTTCTTAGTATTGAGAGTTGCCATGGGATGTGGCCCATCAAATCCCATCGTTCTCCTCCAAGCTAGAGAATGGAGCTAATCTATAACAGTTGGTGACAAGCGGGGCTGCATTGTATTAGCAGGCAGGAACGTCAGACTGGTGAGAGCAGTTTGATTATGGGTGTGGATGTGGTCCATCAAATCCCACCTTCCTCTTCCAGGCTGGAGGAAACCAAAGTACAAAGTCTGGAGCTGATTACTGGGGAATAACCCAACAAGCCCCATTCTCATCCCTTTCCGACTAGGAACCGCCAAAAAAATAAATCTAAGGCCGTTACCTCTAGTGGAAGTGGCCTCAGGTGGTAAATGCTTAAGCCTATTTGCATCATCCATTGAAGAACCATCTAACCAGAACTGGAAAGTGTTCAGTTGATTTTACAAATCACGTTCCCCTTCCACGCTGATGGTTCCGGGTTCATGCAACGTTTCACAGGATTCCGAACCAATTTAGAATAGATTTCCTGCAACATAAGGGGCCTAAATACAACATCTACAAGCAAATAGATCACACATATTAGCCATTACAGAAACACGAGTGTGTTCTACAATGACAACAGTAAATTAGCCCTACGCTGGTTACGATCTACACTCCCGATTTAGACATACGTTCGGAATATACGTTTTTGTCAGAAGCGAGCTTTATTGTGACCGCAAGGAAACACTCGAACTGAACAACCTTGACCTCTTGTGGTTCAAGTTCACCGCCAAGGGATTAATCAAGGCGTGGCTCATAAAATCCCATCGTCCTCCTCCGGGCTAGAGAACACCGAAGTAAAAGGTATAGCTCTGATCATTGGAGAGTGCCCTATCAAATCTCATCCTCACTAGTTTCAGACTAAGGACCACCAAAGAAAGACTTCCAGTGGACGCGGCCTTGGATGGTATGGTAGATGCACAAGCATACTCGCATCTTCCGGTGAAGGACCATCTCACTGGAACTGCTAAGGGCTAAGTGGTTGTTCCGAATCACCTTCCGCTTCCGGGCTGGTGATTCCGGGTTCCACAGTAGGAATATAAGGATATGATGGCGCTTCCAGGATCGAAACAATCCGGAAGTAAATTCTCCGACTATTCAGATCTCCGGGCGTCGCGCGCCGTGTGGCTCTGGGCCCTTCATGCAGCATTTCACTGGGAGCAAAGATATCAGACCAATTTAGAATAGACTTCTGTAATATAAATGGCTCAAATACAAACATTAATTCGTTACATCAACATCTACAAGCAAATAGACCACACATACTAGCCCTTACAGAAACACAAATATGTTCCACAATGACAACAGTAAACTACCCCTAGGCAGTTGCGATTTAACTAAATATACTTCACCCTAACACAAGACACGCCCACCGTAATGCCACAGCTTTAAAAATCTCCGATATACTCGGCGTCAGCAAAATATATCACAAATCAATAAAAAAAAAACTAACTAAATATTATAAGAAAAACCTAGCACTAATCCTCAACACAAACATCGAAGCCATCCCGCTCCTCGTATATTCTTTGAAGTAATAAAGTCATAGACCACAGACCTAGAAGATCACCTATACATTTTAAAGAACGAATATGTTAGATGCAGGAAACAACAGACCAATCAGCATCGGACGAATGTTCTGCAACTCTGCACGCAGTATAAACAGCCAAGCTTCTTTACCCCACGACGCAGAATGTGAAGCACAGGCAGGAAAAGTAAACGTTATTTTTCGCTTGACTGCTCTTCAGCAACACTGTTGCACATCATTAGATAGATGGCATATGTTATGATTCTCCATTTATTGTGTTGTCAGAGCATATTTACCAAAAAGAAGCAACCCGTCATTAAAATATGCTTAATGTGCCTGTTTAAAGGTTTGACTACAAACCTTAAATTTTTTTAAACTTGTTCTTATTTCAAATTTTATATAGAACCTGGTTTTGTCCGCAATTTTTTTTTAATTGTCCATTGTAATGTTTTTAATTTATATCTTATTTCAACTGAAATTTTGACATACTCGGCTTTTAGCTTTTAATTTTATATACCGGGTATCTAGACATTAACGTGCAATATTTTTCCAGCCTGTTTTAAGGCACAAAATAAGAACCCAGAAGTATATGGTATATGTATACGAGGGAAAGCGCAATCGAGAGAATGTTAAAGGAGCAGCTGTATAAGTATCTATAGGACACTTATTAGTGCTAGAAATAGGGATTACAAGCAAGCAAAATAAACCTCAAAAAAACTTAAAAGAGTCCGCTTAATTCTCCGTACCAAACTGTCGACGAGAAATATATGTCAAGACTTTCGGTTTGTTCGTGTTACAGACCAACACCAAACTTCAAATAAATGTAAAAACCCGAAAAGGATTCGGCAAGCACCGGTCCCCCAATCTAAATCCTCTGTAGAAGGTTACATTTGACTAGCAAGGTGGGAAATAGAACAATACCAGATTAAAAGAATAAGTAGCATGCAAATTTGAGACAATGCGTTTGCCAATCAGCAGTGCGTCACAGCCACCAGTAATGGGAAGTGTCCACCCTAGCAATAATACTAATCTCAGGTCAAGCGTCTATTGCATTATTGCTCTGACTTATTCAACAAAGATTTAATATTTTAAAAACAATTTTGGATAATATTTAATGTGTTTAAGGAACGATGATTAGCTCTACTCCATAACCTAACTTCTCCCCTTGTTTAAAGGCTGTCTCACCACAATAACCGGAAATTCTCAAGGTGTAGAAAGTTTTAGGGCCTAATAGACAAACCGCACGACCGGGGCAATTTGTGCGTACAACGTTTACTGTAATATCTTCATCATGCATTAGACTTTAGAGTAGAATAATTCATAAGACGCATTGTCGTCCTAGATGTGTAGAATAATGATTTTAATCAACATACAGAATACTTAACCTAAATTACTATACCGGGTGACACTGAAATCCTTAGTCAATGCATGATCACGCTATTACGCTTAAAGATATTGTTTTGAAATTTAGCATGATCTTATGGTTAAAGTTAGCGCAAATTTTGGTAGTGAAAACAAAATAAACTTAATATAAGGCTGTATATGGAGCTGGTTTCCTGGAGTTTAGAATAATAGTTGAATACCATGATTTTGATTTAATTTTTCTTACTGATACTTGGAACTCTGATGGTGACGACGTGCTTGCATTGGACATGCTGGGTTATCGCATGGTTCGGAAGAATACAGTAACGAGGGGTGGAGGCGTTGCGGCATACGTAAAAAATGAATTTGATTTTGAGGTTTTAAATCTTGAATTGGATATTACCAGTCCTTAGAAGATGTAATTATAATAATCAAAGAAAAAAATAAATTTTATTTGGTTTGTGTTTTTATCGTCCTCCAACTTTGATATTTTGCTTCTCTTATCGATGATTTTGATAATATTTTCTTTAGCACATATCCAAAAGTAAGCGAAGTCATTTGTTTGGGGGACTTTAATATAAACCTTCTTAATTTGGATAATCCTCTGGTGTCTTTATGTGCAAATTACAATTTTGAACAATTGATCAGCCGACTAGGGTAACTGGGACCTCGGTTACTTTGTTAGATCCAGTATTTCTTACAGATATCAGGTTACGTTATGAATCTGGCACTATCCCTGTGGAAATATTTCGGGTCATTGTTTGGTCTATTGCACTTTGAAAATAGAAAAACCTCATGTAGAGCCAAAGATCATTACTTAGAGAAACTTTTACAATTTTAATTTGGAATCTTTTACTCGTGACCTTCAGCTGCTTCAATGGAATGATAACCCGATTTAAATAAAAACATTGAACCATTCAACAACTTCATTTTACTGCTTTTTGATGCTCATGCTCCATTTAAACAGGCCGGGATTACTAAAGTCAAAGTTCCTTGGTTGACACCGAACTTAAAATTTCATATGAAGCAACGAGATAATGCTTTAAGGGAGTTTAAAAGAGCGAGATCAGCACAAAATTCGGATATCTATAAACCTTTAAGAAATTTAACTATTTCGTTGGTAAGAAGGGAAAAGCGACTATATCTGAACCATATCTGTACGGAAAATAATAATAATAATATCCTAGTTATAAATGTAATGATCATTCTAGAGATATTGGCCCAATTTGCATCTAAGTAGCTGGGTAGCATCCCATACAGTGCCTCAGTACCTTCCAGCGGCGTCTGGCTAACTAACAACCTCTTCAGTTTTAATTGTATTGTTACAAGTGTGGAACTACGAATTGTGGTACGGGAGATAGTAATTTAATTAATTATTATACTAATAAGGGTTATAAAGCATAATTCGGTTTAGGAATTTAGATCGAGGGTTTCTCAGCCGTACTCTTTCCCCTCGTGAATTTCAGGCTGAGTCCGTCACGCTTTTCTTTAATAAATTAGGTGTATAGGAATTTGTGTCTGAATTTACATGACGCGCCATTCCCTCAAGTTTCCCTAATTGTGTTTCGTCGAAGCGCATTCGGGGCAAGTAAAATTGTGCAAGATATAATAATAACACAACGTAGGGATTGGTTTTCTTTTAATCTATTTTGACGATCATTGTGAAAATGAGGACAAAGCACAACTTTACTTATCTCATTCAACTATGTTGAATCGACCCGGGTAGGTTATACTACAGTACATAGTATGTTAGCCAACAAGAATCCATGGACCGAGATGTCATCAATGAATACATTAAGAAGGACGGAAACATATGTGTCACTAATGAAGCTAGCAGATTGAAAAGAATTTCAAATTATAAGTAATTGTATACAAAACTAGCAATTTTTAGTGAACGAAGTTGCGTACATTAATAATTTTAAAACCAAAGTGTTTTGACACTTAGGCGGCAAATTATAGAAGAAAAAAGTAGTAGAAAAATACGAATATATTTAAATAGAAATTATATGGTAATATGGATATACAAAAAAATGGAACCAGGATATAGATGCAATTTTGAACACAAATGTTAATGATCTGAGATAATAGAGAAAATAATAGTGAAACATGTAGGCGTTATAATAGGGAGAAACTAGAATAGAGATCAAACTAGAAAATGAAGTTTCAAATAGAAACTATAGCATATACAGGTCGTATATGGAGAAATAGCAAGCATATGGGCACTAAAAGACATAAAAGAAGAAACTGAAAAAAAAGTAGAAGCCAGAAACAAAGTATATAAGAAGGAACTAAGCAAGAAGAAACCAGAGACTACAACTAGTATATAAATAATAAACCGAAGTACCTACATAAGCAATACGAGAGATCTCACACGAGAAGAGACCCAGACAGCAAAATGTTGTAAATCAGTACCTTAAACTATTGAAGACGTCAGAGTAAACAGAAAAAAAACTGTTTAAACTTATCGTCAAAATCCATTAACCGTCAAAAAAATATACAACGTGGCAGGTGTACTAAGTAATTAGGGGATGCTTAATAACAAAGATCAGGAGGATTATGCTGAAAAAATGTATAACAAAACACAACCTTTTATATCTAAAATTAATAATAATCAAAGGGCAATGCAAATTACAGAGAAAATTTACAATGATGCAATAATTACAAAAATATACGTTTTTCGGAGAAATACTTCAAGGACCAGCAGGTTCCATAAATTTAATACATGGAACCTCATATCACCGATCTTCAAAACACATCCTCAAGTCGGCATACAAATTTTCTATAAGGGGCAGACGCAAAAGCACCGAAAATATTTATACCATGTCATTGTAATCTACAAATTAATCATCTAAAATCGGTTCTCGCGTAATTTATCAATAAATTATTTACTACTGGTAACATAAACGAAGGAAGGAGGTGCATAAACTCTTTAATAGAGCTAAAGAGACTGGCATATGGAATCAATACAGAACTGCTCTAACGAACTACAACAAAGCCATCAGAGAGGCAAAAAGGAATTCATGAGAAACCTTCTGCCAGATGCACCTGGCAGTGTTAGGATCCATAGTATCTTCCCTAGAGAACCCTGAGCGTTAGGATCGCTAAAACGCTAACGGATCCTTTACGGAATCCGGCATAGAAACGTTAGAGCTTCTGGCTAAAACTCATTTCCCGGGATGTCGGATTTTGCATAATGATAAGAAGGAGCCTGTTTGGAACCGATCAAATCGGCCAAAAACTGGCGACCGGATTGTCCCCAAGAACATCAATAATGCATCAAAAATTAAAAGTGCTATTCTATTGCTTCAGCCTTTTAAATCACCTGGTGAGGAAGGAATATTCCCAGCAATGTTGCAAAACGGTCTGGAGGTATGAACACCGTGCTTAATTAAACTTTTTAGAGCCAGGCGATGTAGGGAATCAACACCTAACTCATGGAGACCAATAAGTGTGACCTCCTTCCTGTTGAAATGCATTGGAAAGTTACACGACGTGCACATTAGAACAGGTGCACTTGGTGAGTATCCACTGAATGCTCATCAATATGCATATCAGACCGGCAAATCTACAAAACTGGCACTAAACAACCTTGTCGGGAACATAACACGAGCGCTAGGAAGCAAGACTATCGCGATGGGTGTGTTCTTAGACATTGAAGGAGCTTTCAATAATGCATTACCAAACCTCCTTATACACAGCATTAGCATAAAGAAGAAATTGGTTCGGAAGTATGTTAAATTGCAGAGTAAGCACAACAACCCTACAGGGGGAGAGCTACAGTAAGCGATCCGCTCGCTGTGTGATGTAGAGGTGCATCTAGTAATATTGTTTAGAAGCAACTCGCAAAGAACTACCTCAGAGGATCTGCAAGAGGTGCTAACCATGGTCTATGACTGGTGTGAAAGAGAGCAACTATCTGTGAGCCCTCACAAAACAGTTACAGTTCTGTTCACAAGGAAGCAAAGGCTGGAAGATCTAAGACCACCTTCACTCAAAGAAGAAACTATCCCATTTGCGAATACAGTGAAGTATCTGGGAATTACCTTAGATAAAACACTTAACTGGAATGCGCATCTGGATGAAATTACCGCAAAAGCGAAACTATCACTATGGACTTGCAGACGCATTTGTGGCAAAACATGGGGCATACGTCCCAAACAAATGCACTGGGTCTATATTGCGGTCATAAGCCAATGATAACATATGGAGCAGTAGCTTGGTACTCTAGAGCTAATAATCAAATTATTTACCTTACAGAGGCAAGCGTGTCTGGCAATTAGTGCCGCCTTCGGCACTACACCTATGGCAGCGCTTAAGTGTCTTCTAAACTGCCATCTCTTCAAATAGTACTGGAGAAGGAGGCTAGATGGGCGACGTATAGATTGACACAGGCGGTGATCAACAATCCTCAGGCGATCATCATGGTGCCCAACGGGCTAAAAAATGCTGTTATGCCTACCAAAACTATCTATTACTATGCCTATGACGTCCTCCTATCAGAGAGGAACGAATTGGCAAAAGACTCGGAACATACAGAGAATAGACTGCGCCACTCACAGACGAGTCCAAGACCAATGATGGTACAGGAGCCGCTGCATGGAATAACAATGGTGTTCCCTAGGCAAACATGCAACAATTTTTCAGGCTGAAGTTAAGGTCATTGATATGACTGCCCAGTGGCCCATCGATAGAAACTGGAAAGGCAAGTCAATCAAAATTTTCTCGGACAGTCAATTAGCTTTAAAAGCTCTTGAATCTAGCCGTTGTTCATCCAAGACATTCCAACTGCCAGAAACTACTCACCAAACTAGGTAGAGAAAATTAACTTACACTGATCTGGATACCCGGACATACAGGATATGAAGGCGACGCAAAAGCTGATGCTTGCGAAGCAGGCGGCCGCAACGGCCTTCATAGGACTCGAACCAGTACTGGGAATAGCTTATAACACAGCTAAAAAAGCGCAATTTCATGAAAAGGATCGAGCCTCTGGCATAGTGGATACAACACAATGGACCAAGGCTCGTAGTAGAGAGGCGTATTTGGGCCCAGTCACGTGTACAAACACAATACAATATAACAAAAAAAAATATATGTCAACAAGCGAATCTACAATTACCAAAATTCAGCAACACGCATCCAACATCAGCTTAAACACCAACAGTAATTTACAGATAGACAAGTGAAAGTCATAGCGTTATGGTTATATGGAAGTAAAATAGATTAAAAATATTCTTTCGTAAAGGTATGATGTGTCTCTTGATGCATCGGGGATCGAAATTAACTAAGGTGGGGTTAGGGACATATGTCAACTAGCAATTCCAGTAATATAAAATAAGAGAATGGAAAGTTTCAACCGAATATAAATTTCTATTGTCCAAAGTGAAGATTATTTTGACTAGCCTTGGTGACGATTCAAAAGGAAACTGACGGAGTATAAGAAACTACGCAGCAGCCAATACCGGAGACTTAGATCTCACCTGTTGAAAGACTTTGGCCTCCAGTGCAAACTACCGAAAGAGAAGCGAAACTTTGGCAGACAACTACCCTTAAAATCAACACCTAAAAAGTAATATCGCCGTAAGGCATAGTTTTAATAAATACTGAACGTATTTAACGTGAGACAAGGTTCAAGATAAAATTATTCAAACTGATTAAACTATAACGCCCCTCCGGTAATTTTCCTTCCTGCAGCCTTATTAATTTTTGAGACATACTTCCGTCGATGTTCTGGTAATACCTACCGAACTATAATTTCAATCTGAAGCCAATAGATATGCCAAACTTGTTTTATAATATTTCGAGGTTTTCACATTTACCTCCTTTACGCAACCTGGAAAGACACAGAATACGCAATTATTACCGTCACAATATATCTAAAGTAACAGAATTAGTATCACTTCCAATTTCAGGTCAATCCAGAAATAATATTCAATGTTTACATCCTGAAATATTGCACTAGCCCTAGCCATGAGACCAGGCGAAAATTAAAAATGTTATCTTAAAATATCACCAGTATTATGTGCTTGCACTTTTCTGAATAAATTGAATTGAACATTGAATTGGATATTTCGTAAATTAAATGGAGAGCAAAGATATATATCAATTTTACAACAATTTCTAATAAATATCAATTGCGCAAAAATAGTTTCCAGTTCCCCTGTTCTAAAAATCGCAAAATAACATTTTATAAGGCACGTGAGACCGGGAAAAGGCAATATGGAACAATGTTATAACAATAAAATAGAGCAGTTCGTCTGAAGAAACAGTGAAATTGTACAGTTGCGGCTATTTAAGGGTAATGTCTCGCAATTTATCCCATTATGAGGCCATTCCGTTCCGTTACATATTAAACCGTTTAACAGATAACATTTTCCGTAGCATGTTTCGAGTTAATGAGCCTTATAGTTTGAATATTTTTCCTAAAGCTATTCAGAATATGCATTTTGACTTAAAGTGTGCAGGGGAATAGTGTGTATGGAGTATATCAACTCTTAAAGTTAATGTAAAGTAGATATCTGTTCTGATAGAGTGAACTACTGCTTAGCAATTTTGGTTAGTGTGTGGTTAACTAGATTTTCAAATACTTTGTTCATTCCTTTCTGGAGAGCTTTGTTTATGGAACGATAAAGCCGAAAGGCACTTGTTCCAAAAATATATTTAGACATCTTCGTAATAAAATTAGCACGAAATCCATTTTTATATAAATGGAAGGGGAATTAACAGAATACCTTATCATATTTTAAGCAGAAGTAAATTAAATATTTCAATACCACCATGCACTAAACCAATCCTTTTCTACTGCACCATCAAACTTAAATTTTACTGATGTACGATATATCCCAAAATATGAAAATACTGAACCAACGAAAGCAATGTTTTTGATTTGTCAGATCAACTTCTTCGTTTCGGTGTTACAGTAAGCTACCTGCGAATGGGTACATTCCGAGTTCAAGTTGCTTTCTTAAGAATTATTTAGTAATGACATATCAATAACGATTTTGATTTTATCTCAACCAATACCTCCTAATAATCTGTTTTTCTAATCTGATATTAATTTTTTTTTTAAATTATAATTTAACAGAATCAGAGAAAGTTAGTATAATGAGGCAACCCGCCTATCTAAAATATTATTTCATTAGACCTTATAAATTTAGTTTTGTAACACTCTATATATATGTTAAGAATGTAAAAGTGAAAACAAGTCATAAATTGAAGTCGGGTTTTGCGAGTTTTTTTAGAGGAGACATAGTCAAGAGCCGGCGCAGTTTACGGTTTATTTTGGTGAATTGTTTTGCTTCTGTGTTGTAACATGTCATTAAAGGTCAGTAAAATGAAATTTATAATATTGTTTTTAACATAATTTTCACAAGTATTTCTTTTATTCTCATGGATAGTTTGGGTTAGTTTGGGTTGGATAGTTCATATTTGATGTGTATATGTTTAATGAAATCGTTTTATGCTGAGAATACCACGTCTTTAAATGAAAACAAAAATGTATTATTTGCTGTCTTTTCGTGCTGGAATTTTAGTTTTAGTATGACTGTGATTACAAGTACGAGCTTTTGCGAAATTACTAAAATTTTTCTATTCTGACGCGTGAATATCCTAGTTATAAATGAAATGATCATTCTAGAGATATTGGCCCAAATTGCAACTAAATAGCTGGGTAGCTTCTGTAATCCAGGACCCCAGTACCTGCCAGCGGCGTCTGGCTAACTAACATCACTCTTCGGTAGTGTAGTGGTTATCACATCCGCCTGAGACTCGGGTTCGATTCTCGATCGGAGAGCTATCTCTTCAGTTTTAAATGTGCTATTACGAATTATGGCGCGGGAGACAGTAATTTAATTAATTATTATACTAATAAAGGCTATACAGCATAGATCGGTTTAGGAATTTAGATCGAGGGTTTCTCTGCCGTACTCTTTCCCGTCGTGAGTTCCAGGATGAGTCCGGCACGTTTTTCTCTAATAATTTAGCAGGTTTTCTCTAATAAATTAGGTGTATTAGGAATCTGTGGTTCAACTTACATGACGCACCTTTCCATCAAATTTCGCTAATTTTGTTATAGTTGAACGCATTCTGAGTAAGTAAAATTATGCAAGATATAATAATAACACAACGTAGGTATTGGTTTTCTTTTTAATCTATTTTGACGGCCATTGGCAAAATAATCGATCAAATATTTCACCTTATTTAAATATATTGTTCAAAAATATTGGTTCACGATTTTATTCTACCAATTCCAACCATTACATCCACCATACTTTGAAACCCTTCATTGATTTGATAAATTGAGAATGAAATTAAGCATGGTAAGTTATTACTTTCTCATTTTTATTCATCCAGGAAATCATCGTTAATAGTTACTCGCAGATCCATGTTGTTATATAATGTCTTTAATTCTCCATTTAGACAAGAAGTTCTACGATATGCGAAACATGACACACACTCATTTTTCATCGACTGTCGGTAAATCTAGCTTGCACAGAAGCGCGCACTTGTTTGTTGGGGTTCACTGTTCACTCGAGAAGGTATACTTGCAGCGTTAGGAGCGTTTACAGCATTTTCTGCAATTATTAATAATAAAATCAACGAATACAACAACGCAGCGTCTGACTCAGAGTGGACGACTGAAAACAGCGTCTGTTCCCAGAGGGCGGCTGAAATGAAACCTTGCCAACACGCAGTGGCTCGCGTCACATTGTATTTGGCCTTGAACCCATACAGATGTCAGATTTCAAAACTAACCCAAACTACCCCAGGTGAGTAGATACTCTCACACTGATTTATCAGGCTGTCCCGAGGAGGGGGGGGGGGGGGGGAACACAAATTTGATAAGAGTATGTTCAACAAAACAAACAGTTCTCAAGATTGCAACCTTAAACACTAGAACTCTACTAAAACAGAGTTTTATCCACAATACCGAAACAGAATATTTGCACTCGACGCGCGTTTCGCTAACCATGTTAGCATCATCAGGAGATGATTAAAACTAAAATTAAAATCTACCTAACTCCCTTTTATACTACTGTTTGCTTAATCAAGCGGAACTAAACAGAACCAATCCTGGGATCCCGCTAGTCACGCTTGATCAACCAATACAATGGACTATACGGAATAGGCCCTTTATCTCTATTTAAACTATTCTTACATTTAATAATTTCCATACTTTCATATGCATCTAATAATCTCCTATCAGTTATATTATGAATTAATTTTAAATTTTTAATTGTTATTCTATGATTATTATCAAAAGCATGCTCGGCAACACTTGATTTTTCTGTTCTACCATACTTTAAATGAGCTAAATGTTCTTTGAATCTAGTCTGTACAGATCTTCTAGTTTGCCCAACATATTTTTGGTTACAATCCATACATCCAATTTCATATATTCCACTTCTTTCCAATATTTCAATTTTGTCCTTTGGACCACCTAATAATTTCTAGAACTCTACTTTCTGACAAAAGTTTTACTGAAATGGAAAGCGAATTGGAAAACATAAGATGGGATATTGTCGGAGTTGGTGAGGTCAGAAGGCGAGGTGAAGGTCTTGAGACCCCAAAATCCGGTCACTTATTTTACTACCACGGAGAACAACATGAGTCAGTGGGAGGTGTTGGGTTCTTCATAAACAAAAAGCTGGTAGAGAATCACCAAGTATGATTTGAATGTTATTCAGGTCTATGCCCCAACAACGGAGCATACAGACGAGGAAGTTGAAGTTTTTTATGATGATTTAGGTGCAGCTTTCTCACCATTGTATGCGGCGATTTTAATGCCAAAATAGGAACAAAAATGGATCCATCAGAAACGGCTCTTGGTCATTTTGACAGCCCAGGGCGAAATGATCGTGGCAACACTTCTAAATTTTTTGTTGGAGAAAAACCTATTTCTAAACCTATTTGTACCAGAAACCCCACCGCAGATGGACCTGGAAGAGCCCAGACGGAAGGACAAAGAATAAGATAGACCACTTTATAACTGACAAAAGACATATATTTAAGGATGTGACAGTCCTAAATAGATTTGCAAAATCAAGCGACCATCGAATGGTAAGAGCCACTATTGTACTAAACACTAGCTACGAACGACACAAAATGATTAAAAAAGAACAAACGAAGACGTGGACACGCCCAAGAGATAAACGGAAATTCGAGGAACACCTCAGCAAAATACTCCAAGATACACCTTTATCAATTGACATTAACACCTTGAACGATGCAGTAGTGGAAGCAATAACACACGCCCAAAAGAAATGCTGCCCAACAAGCCCCAAGGAAAATCAGCATGGAAACGCGCCACAAAATGGAACGGAAAAGAACACTGAAAAGTGACGAAAACACTAGCCAAGATGAAGTAAATAGACTGAACAAGGAAGTATCAAGGGCAATCAGAAATGACTTAAGAAAGTACAAAGATGAGAAAATCGTTAAAACTATCGAGGAAAATAAAAGCATGAAATGGGAAACTCAAGAACAAGGATGGTAATATCACATCGAACAAAGAACATTTGTTACAAATTGTGGAATCATTTTATGAAATTTTATACACTAAACAAGCCACCCTAAGTTCAGAGGAATATCTGCGAAGAATGGTTCAAAATCAGGGCTCCGAGGATATTCCGGAGATCTCCCTGGATGAAGTTAATATTGCTTTTAAAAGAGTGAAGAATAATATAGCTCCAGGGGATGACGGTGTCGTCACGGAAGCAATAAAGATAAAAGGACCAGTACTGATGTCCATGATTCAAAAACTTTTTAATCTATGCCTGTGGAATCAGAGTATCCCAACAAAGTGGAACAATTCAATAACTATACTTTTGCACAAGAAGGGAGATATAACGGACCTGGAAACATATAGACCAATTAATCTCCTTAACCATCTCTCTAAACTGTACACCAGAATTATAACAAGCAGATTGAAGGCAAAGCTGGATTTCTATCAGCCGCGGGAGCAAGCTCGTTTCCGCTCGAAGTACGGTAAAAATGATCACCTGCAGTGCTTGAAAACCTTAATAGAAAAGACCATTGAATATAACCGCCCCCTAGTAGTGATAGTAGTGATATTTGTTGACTTTAACAAGGCTTTTGATATAGTAGAATTAGCGGCCATCTTAAAAGCATTGCAGGATTGTAGAGTCGACTTCCGATATTGCGACATAGTTAAAAATATATATGAAAATGTCACAACAGCTGTAAATTTACACTCTACAACCAACAAGATAAGGATGGAAAGGGGAGCTGGCAAGGCGACACCATGTCGCCAAAGCTGTTTATTACTGTCCTCGACTACGCATTTAAAAGGTTGGCATGGCAACAAAAAGGAATACTCATCGATGGAGAGAGGCTCAATCATCTACTACATCTAATCTGGGAGAGACCAAAGACATGCTCCAATAACTCAACGATATCGTACAAGAAATTTTGAAGAGATCAAAAAACTGTTGGAATGGAGACCAAGAGCGGACAAGCGTAGCCGAGGCAGTACCTCCCACTCGATGGACGGATGACCTGAAGAAGATAGAGACAAATTGGATTGCAACAGCCTGGGACAGAGATAACTGGAGACGTTTCGAGGAGGCCTATGTCCAACAATGGACGTGAAAGGGGCTGCATGATGATGATGATGATGACTTGAATAATGAAAAATGCGTAGAATTACTTGATGAGTACGAGAAATACTCTGTACTGTGGAATCCTAAACATGGTTTATATTACAACAAAATCAAGAAAAAATTACGCTTGGCTAATTATTTACGAATTAATGGGGTGCTCTAAGGGAAAAGCAAAAGAGAAAATGGAAAACCTACTCTCTAGTTTCAGAAGAAAAAAGGCCAAGGGAAAGAAATCGTCTTGGGTCATGCGAGTAAAATTTTTCATATGTCCACTGTCCAATATCCATGTCTCTCAGAAATGCATTATTTTTACGCCTTAAAAATAGGCGCCTCACCCATATTTTCTTCGTTTTCTTCTTCTTCTTTTTTGATGCTATAGAATAAATTAGGAGAAAAAGCAGCAGCTGCCACTATAACATCATCCACGCTTTAATAAATGGAAATACTGAAAGTGAAAATCAACAATCGGGAACACGGCGAACACAGTGAATACTTCGATCATAGCGATCATTTGCGCGGACCGTTTGTCCGCGCGCGCGCTGCGCGTTCGGTTTGTTCTGAGAAATATGTTCAGATCAGGATGGACCTTTATATATAGTTGAACTCTTAAAAAAAAAAACACTTTAATCTGTAATAATATGTAGGTTAATCCATTTAAAGTAAGGAAGTGGATGTCAGCCGACAAAATAATGAAGCAATGTATATACAAAAATAGAGTAAATTAAAAATTGAAATTAACCCAAATAGTTATTTATGCAATCCCATGAATAAAAAGCGGTAATTTACATATGAGTAGCATACACATTTTTCATACTGCCGAAAAATAAATGATAGAATAAAAATATAATTTAATTATTTTAAAATGTCAAAAAAGATGTCAGGTTTACTTTACGTACTGTGCCTAAAGTAATTTATTTTACACTCTGCATTAAAATGGTTTATTTTACGAATCTTAAGGCGGGGCTTTACCAAACTGGGCTATAAGCGGCAGAAAGCGCGCCAGGTTGATCAGACCGCGCGCAACGCCGGCCGCGACGACTAGCGGATAATGGAATGACACGGATTGCGTTCGATGGTGACAAAATTAGGGAAATTTGAGGGAAAGGTGCGTCATGTAAATTAAACCACAGATTCCTAATAAGTTTAATTTATTAAAGAAAACGTGCCAAATTATTAGAGAAAAACGTGCCGGACTGAGCCTGGAATTCACGAGGGGAAAGAGTACGGCAGAGAAACCCTCGATCTAAATTCCTAAACTGAATTATGCTGTAAAACCTTTATTAGTATAATAATTAATTAAATTAACGTCTCCCGCACCACAATTTGTCGTTCCACACGTGTGACAATACTACAATACATTCAAAACTGAAGAGTTTGGTTTTAGTTAGCCAGACGTCGCTAGCAAGTACTGGGGTCCCATACGAGAGGCTACTCAGCCATAGTTGCAATTTGAGTCAATATCTCTAAAATGATCCTTTATCATTTCAGGTGCTTGCAAGCAAATGGCACCAAGTCTAAAATCAAGGTTACAAATTAAGGTTAATTTAAACTTCGCATAGGTTTCTAATATAAAACAAAAATCTAGGCTTGATAGTAACAATGCCTTTTCTACATAATTACACAAAAGAAAATATTGGTTAAAAAGAACGACTTATAGTGCGTTTCGTCCGTAAGCCCGTAGGATATTCGCCCAGTCAGGGGAGGAAAATGTTAGTAGATTCATCAAGTCCCTTGCTTACATTACAATCACAGTCATACTAAAACTAAAATTCCAGCACGAAAACAATACATTTTTGTTTTCACAGCATAAAACGATTTCATTAAATATATACACATGTATGACATCAAATATGAGTTATACATGAGAATAAAAGAAATACTTGTACAAATTATGTTAATAACAATATTATAAATTTTACTGACATGGTATACTCGATAAAAGAAAAACCATTCACAATATAAACTGTACCGGTTTCAGATTTTCTGTCCCCGCTCTCGATCGATACGTTATCGGATCACTTCCAAAAAAAAACCGACTTCAATTTATGACTTGTTTTTCGCTTTTTCTTGCTTTACATATATGGGGTGTCCCAAAACCGAATGTATAAGGTCTAATGAAATAACATTTTAAATAAGCGGGTTACCTCATAGTTATATACCGAGTTATCAAAATTTTTCTTTGGCAAAGGTGAACATGAAATGAAAAGTGGGTCTCTTAGCTTATTGCATACTTTAAAAATAATTCTGTGAAAGTCTAGGTTTGCCACACACTGGCAGAAAAATGATAAAAGCCAAAGACGGCGCAAGGTAATTTTCGACATATCGGTATTATGTAACGGATTTTGAAAATTAAAGCAGAAAGAACCAAGCAATTTCACAGATATAGATGAATTTGCAAATGAAATGGGAATAGTCGTATATTCCCTAATATTTTTGACTGAGATCCTCAATTTCATGGAAGAAGAACAAGTTCTAAACTTGAGATTAAGCAGGATCGAAGTATTCAATCTGTTTTAAATGCCTTTTTGAGTTTTGGGCTTGCCTTAATAATGGATTTTCTGCGCTGAAGTCGAGATCTTTTTCAATGGAGCTTTCTACAGTAGCTGTCCTAAAAGAGATTTCCACTCAAGAGCTTGGCAGTACGCATCCTGTTCGACGAACCTCTCAATTTTTAAATGAAATAAATTTACATTATTTAATTTTATTTTGTGCAGCTTTCCCAGCAATTAAGGTAAAAGTTTAAGAATTATTTTATTTTCTTTTTAATTTTCAGTAAGTAGATTTTTATCGCTGATTTGGCGTTGTTTCTTCCTCCCGTTTGTTGAAGCCTGTAATAATTAATGTACAGTATATTATATCTTTTGAGAAATTCGTTAAATTTTCCATTAGACTGTCCTGAGATCCACTTATATTAGAAATACATAATTAATGATCATGAATAATTTATTTACCGCTCTTTTCACTAAAGTCTCTTTAAATCCCTATTTCAACAAATTTTAAAACAATTCTTAAATTAGAAGTTTGCGTTTTCGTATGCAAGAGGTTGCTAGCCGTTAGAATTTAATATAGAAGACAAACAACCAATGACATTCGAGTATAATGATCGATGGAAATTTGCTTTCACGATAAGGCTTTTGACGTTAAGAAAGTATAAGTCAGAGTCAAAGTCAAAAAAAGCTTTATTATAAAAAGGTAAAAATCTCATTTGCAAAGCTAACCATAAAAATTTTTTAGATACGTACAAAAAAGTTTGATAAGGATCAAATACGTAAATTATACAAATATAGTACCAAGTACCAAGTACAAGGACAAAAAAAAATAGAAAATAGATATAAATGATCCAACAACGGACACCTTTTACATATACAAATAAAAATAAAAGATGAAATAGACATAAACAACACGCGCCCGTTTTACAGGGAATCATCAATAAATTCGGCAACATCATAGTAAGCCTTTCTCAAAAGTAATTCCCTTACCCTCCCTCTAAACACCCTGTAAGAATCAGAGGATCTAATATTTAGGGGAAGGCGAGTAAAGGTTTTTTTCAAAGTAGACAAAGGACTTCATAACCAGAGCACTTCGGGGAATCAATAAAGGAATAACATTCACTTGCCTAGTGTGATATGGTCGGACAGGATCCAAAGAGTTGAAATACTTCTTGTAAACTAGACAAACACTCTCTATCAAATACAAACATGGAACAGTCAAGAAGATCTTTTGTGAAATGAAAATAGGTTTACAAGAATGTCGAAATGAAATATTAAACATAAACCTAAGAGCTCGTTTCTTCAAGATAAAAATTGAAGAGAAGCTGGCAGCACTGCAACATCCCCAGAAATGTATACCGTCAGTAACGCGTGACTCTATCAGAGAAAAATAAGCCGGTGGCTCCAGGTGGTGAGAAAGCACTCTCAAGGCATAGCAACCAGCGGATAGCCCAACTGAAAGAGCCTTGATGTGCTCCTCAAACTTCAAACTCTCATCCAGTGTCACCCCCAAGAATTTGGCACCAGCAGCAACAGGAAGTATTTGGTCTCCGTCCAATGAAATTTTAGCCAGAGAACAATTGAAGCTCAACATGTTAGTCTTTGGTGTGTTAAATGATAAATTGTTGCTATTACACCAGGTTCTTATGCGAACTAAATCAGCATTGATCATTCTCTCCAAAACCCCAACATCACTCGCACGCCAAACAATAGAAGTGTCATCCGCAAAGAGCCTAACAATTCCCTTTATTAGAATGGAGGCAAGATCATTGATATAGATCAAAAAGAGGATAGGACCAAGAACGGAGCCCTGTGGCACTCCACAATTTATTGGCATTGAGTTAGAGACCCTGCCCTGATATGACATTGACTGCCTACGGCCATGCAAGTAGGATTTAAACCAATTGAGAGTTATACCCCTAAATCCATAAACCTCCAGCTTTTGGAGCAAGAGATGATGATCGACACAGTAGAATGCCTTCGACAAGTCGCAAAATATTGCTGCTGAAAGTAGATTCTCATTTGTACTTAAATAAATGCCTTCAAGAAGAGAGAAAATAGTTGATTTTCCACTCTGAAAGCCAAATTGAGAACTGGTTAGGATTTTATTTGCAGTGAGAAATGAAAGCACTCTTTTTTAACAAGTCTTTCTATTAGCTTACCAAGAGAAGGCAGAAGAGAGATAGGACGAAAATTTTCTGGAGAATTAGAGTCACCTCCCTCGTACAGAGGTACAGCCATAGCCTGGGAAACTCACCCCTCTCAAAAGAGTAATTTATGACTACCGCAAGTGCTTGCAGCCCAGCATCATTGAGATGAAGTAAGATCTTAACAGAAATATCATGAAAGCCAGAAGAATTCTTACTTTTGAAAAGCCTAAGAGCGTCTATAACCTCAGAGACACTTACTGGTGCCAAAAAGAAAGAATTTGAGACCCTCTTGCCCGATAGGTATTCCAGGGGATTTATACCAGGATCGAGCTGAGAAGATAATACGTCAGCAACCGAACAATAAAAATTATTGAAATCGTCAGGAGACAAATGAGAGGAAGAGACTTGCGAACGACCATTCTTCCCTAATCTCGTTGATAATGGACCACGCCTCTTTTTGTGAATTGTTCGAACTTGCAATTCTTTTGTTGAAATAAACGTTTTTCGCACATTTAATAATTTGTTTGTAAATATTCCGGTATCTAGACAAAAATAAGTTGAAGGAAGTATTATAACCAAAAAACTTTTTTAAATAGTTGGGGCATCTCAAACTCCTGGCAGAGATTCTAATCCCCCTGGTGAACCAACCTTTTTTAATTTTATTCTTAATATTTACAATGGGGAAGGCCGAGTTAAAAGTAACAATCAGAGCATTGTAGAAGGAATTAAATGCATCTGTAGAATCAGGAGCCACCCAAACAGTCACCGCACCAATACTGCGGAATTTAATGAAGTTTCCACTGCAAAACAATCGACCTCGACGTTAAATAGATCGCTGAGAATCAAAGAACAATTCCGACAATTTAAACCCTGCCACGACAGCCATGTTCCGAAATTGAAGCATTCAGTACCTTGCAATAAACGTTTTCAACCTTAGAGCACACATAATCCAAGGTAGAAGAGCGCATACTAGTTGCTCTGGTTGGCTCCATAACATGCATCTTCAAATTAAAACTCAATAAAATGTTTTAAATTGAAATACTGGCATTGGAAGTGTAGTCAATGTTAAAGTCACCGGTTAAAATGAAGGAGGCTGACTCAGAAGTGCCTCCAAGCCCCCCAGAAACTCTGCCAAACACGACGCAGGGGAGCGATAGAGACAAATTACATATATCTTTAATCTACTGCAATATGCTAAAGAAAATTTAAACACTTCTTCAGTAATTAAATGATCAAATACACTCACATTAATAAAATTATATCTGTTCTCTGCCTCCCCGCTCACTAACAGCACTGTGCCACCATGGACAAAACTAGTTCTGCAAAATTTAGAAATAACAATGTAGTTTGGTAAATAAACCGTTTTATCAATTTCAAGCCAATGCTTAGTAATGCAAACTAAGTCTGGAAAATTCAACTCTTCTGAAATAATATATAGATCGTCACATTTATTACGGAGAGACTGCGCATTTAGCAGGAAGATGGAAAACAGATCAGAAGGAACTCCTACTGTAAAAAAGCACATTCGTCACTGAGTTCTTCGCAGCAGAATCAACATCCAAAGCAAATTTAGGATATTTGTTTACAACATGTGAATGCAACAATTTAGCCAGGTCAGAGCCATAACAGTCGAAAAGAATATAATATATATTTTTTATAACACAAATCACCCCAAAAATTATCAATGGATTTTCAGTAACCGTCAGCAAATAAAAGAAATACAAAAGTTGCAAAAACTTGAATATAATCAGAAATAGGTTGTTGTATGATAAGAAAGTTACATTAAGAAGAAAGTTCCGATATGATAAAAGGAAAAAGTTAAAATATCCTATGGAATGCAATGCAACTGGTGGTTGAAGCGAATATAGAATATTTTCTTACTATTGTCACACGTAGGAAATGAGCGGAGTTTACTGACTGCAAGGCAGCATTGTCAATGATAAAATTTTGTGTTTCGCCATTATTTTGATATGAGAATTTACCTATTTGAGTTTTATTGATATTTAGAACAAAGTTTTTGAATCAAACCATGCTTCATCGATCTCAGCCTCCTCAGTTGATGTGTTTTCGAGACTAAAAACAAGAGTCGTGTCATCGAAATATTGTACAGTGTGTCGGCCAACTATCCCTGCCAATTCGTTGATGTATGAATGTACAACAATGCCCAGAATTATCTTTCATGTCACTGTCATTTGGGTAGACTATATAAATTAAATGAGCAACAGGTGTCGTGGTACAAAATTTCTACCACAACCACCACTTTGCCGAGCGTATTATTAATAATAAAAAAAAAAACAGTTTTGAGTTAAAATTTGTGATATTTTAGCATAGATAAACAAATAACCGTATTTGGTTGGACCTCTAAGGGTTACATATTTCCAATTCGATTGTTAAAGTAGAAAATAATAATATGCTGTATGAAGTTTCCTATTTCGAAGTGGAAATTGCACATTAAAATAGGGTATAAAGAATTGCCTAAGCCGTGAAAAGGCTTTTAATAAATCACCGGTCAATTATATAGTTGAAAAGGACCTGCTGTTTCATGCGCCAATCGAAAGTGTACAATTTAAAATGTCTGGTCGCGTTTCCTTCGGTCACTTCCGGCTTTTGTCGTATAAATTACCAATTACTGGAACACTTTTAAAAAATTCGAGGAAATTTTATCGACATGCTTGATATTAATTGGGGAGTTTTCTAACTAACCCAACTTGTGTTATTTGCATTTGCCATCATCAACTGCCAAGAGTAATTCAAAAACAACAATTAATCGGTTTAAAGTAGACGAGCGGCTGCACATGTGCTTATGCTCACAATACCAACTAAATCATTCAAGGGTTTTGCATTGACACCCACTCCCAGATCTAAGCTGGTATGTTTATCCTTGTCTTTTTAAAAGGCTTGGTCTTCACAAAAAAAAATAGCAACGTCAATGTCCGTCAACTTTACGTTTTTCTTATGTAAATACTGCAGTCACTTTGCGTAACTAAATCGATTTTTGGATAATTTGAGATATTTTGAAATTATATTACATGGTTGAATCCTAGTTGATATGATTTCTTTATGAGACTTACTGATTGCGAAAACTTAACACCACAAGCACATAATAACATAAAGTCCAAATCGGCAGCAGATTTCGAGTTGCGTCGGGGATGAGAGAACTCGTATGATTGGTTTACACATTGTCTGTTACCTATATTATATGTATTTATATCGTCTATAAAAAAACCACGAGGTGGGATTATTAATTCTATTAGCCATAGACAGGAAGTCGTTGTGGCTGATACCATTTGTTTATAGACTGTTACATCCGGTCGCAGCTTGGCGTCTTGCGACAGGATTTGTAATTGCAATCAACTTACATTATTTAAAATAGCCCAAGTCGGCTATTAGATCACTGCTTTCATAATTGATTCAAGTTTGATTATCTGAACCGGAGATCTTGTTTTCCTTCGAAACATTGGCCCAGGTAATCTTAGCTGTGATGTTATTGCCTGGAATTTATGAGATCCCCCACTAGCACCGGTCTCCGGTATGCGTAGACGCTGGGGAAAAGGCGGTCTTGAAGGTCTCTCGCACCTACCCGCGCTACAGCTCATGCGTGGCCTGTCAGCTGTCATTTGTCATCCGTCAATTGTCATGCGCCCAGTCCTTAAATATGCGATAGCACACGTCGGCGATGTTTGCCATTACGCACCTCTACCGCGCATCACCGCACCACAGCTCATGCGCGGCCTGTCATTTGTGGGCTGTCATTTGTCAACTGTCACTTGTCATCAGCCATATGCCACGCTTTTAAATATGGTGTAGCCCACGTGGACGATTTCTGCTCCTGCGCAAGCTGTCAACTGTTATTTGTCAACTGTCTCTTGTCAAATGTCAGCTGTCACATAAAAAAAAAAAAAAAAAAAAAAAAAAAAAAAAAAAAAAAAAAAAAAATAGAAAAAAGAATGAACTAATGGCATGAGAACTAGTGAAAGTTGGTAAAGCCGTAAAAAAAAAATATTATGCCCTAAAGTGAATTAGTGCCCCTAAACAATCAAAAAATCGCAAACAAAAAGAGTTAAAAACAATTACTGAACCTTTGCAGGAATCAATTAAAAGTATCAAATTGGAACCCGTAATAAAATGGGAATTTCCTTAACTTAATTAAATAATGATGGTAATATATATTTTTTGTAATTTTTTGATAATATATATTCTTCGTAATTCATCATTCATTAGACATAGCGAAACATTTAAACTTATAAAAATTTGCTGATGACTTTTTTACATATAAAATATTCGAATATACCCTATGCTCTATAAATTACAGCAATAAATCTATGCCTCGGTCTCTTGTATAAAAATCACTTGACCGAAAACGTTTTCTAAAAAAGTAATCAAAACCTGAAATAAAATTCTATTTAAAACCAAATTACTGATAAAAGCAGCCCATTTAAACCACTAAATAGAAAAAAGCTGTTAATTTTTTTAAACACAAATTTGGCACTGTTGAAAATTGCGCTTTGTTTCG
>MU186365.1:3464-16943 GCA_016904865.1 Pissodes strobi
ACCCAAACTAACCCAAACTAACCCAAACTAACCCAAACTAACCCAAAATCAAGAAAAAAAGCTGTTTAGAAACATAATATGTAAAAAAAAATAAATAAAAAGCAACGGGGTTCGAACCCGCGTTTTCCAGGTGAGACCCAACGATCTAAACCTCTACACCACTAGAGGTCTTGATAGAAATCGATTGAATCACGCACACATATCGTAATACGAGATGGATCGACCAATAGGAGAGGTCGAGTGACGTCATGGATCCAAATGAGAAATAATTTGACAGATGTTTTACTACGGCGATCCACTCTACAAATTTACGACCGCGAAATGTAAACAAAGAGATTTCTATTTGGACTTGCGCATTAGAAAATTAGTAGGAGCTAGCTGTTGCACCGTGAAGGTAAATAGACAGGCCCGGACTTCGAAAGTGATTATTTCATCAAATATTCGGTAGAGGAGTCTTCCCGATTGTGAAATAGGCCCCAGTTAGCATAGTGAAACAAACAATAAGGTATAAATAAGTAATACTTATAATAATTAGACTTACTTGAAATAGGAACTCCCGGGTATTTTGCCTCTACTACTACAAAACACAACCATACACTTTCAGGATTCTATTTTGGTAGCATCGCCTACTGTTTATGTGCGTATTGTTCAATTTAAACGAAAATCAAAATAGGGTACGCACAAAGCACAAACGTGAACCACTAAACTAAAACTAATTAAGCAACTACAGACACTAGGTCCAAAGAAAGTAAAAAAAAGTGAAAACTCGAATTATTAACTCAAAACGCCGCGCCGTCAAAACGAAAACACGTCAAAGACAAAAGCCAAGTTCCATCCTGACCGATCCTGAAGTGTTTTAGTGCGCATGACAAAACGGTATCTTCTTTGTTTACGTATTTCGATTTTGCGTCGATTTTGTCATGCGCAGAAACCTGTTTTTTCGCCCATAGTTTGCCACTTTTGAATAGTGCGACAGACGGCTATTGCTTATCCACTCCTATACAAATCAATGGTTACAACTCAACTTACTCACATTCGCCTCTAGCGAGCAATAGTTACAAACCATCCATAGTGACAGTCGGGTGGACGGTGGACGGAACTTGGTTTGTTTACTATTTGTTTTAGAGGGTTTGTTTGAATGTGTTCATGGTCTAGTTTTCTGAGTTTATGTTTGCTATTTACTAATATTTATTCTTGTGGTAATATCCCGTTAATGTATTCTTTCCGAATATTTACTACTTTAGGGTATTTGTGCATTATTCTTATTAAAAAGGTGAGACATGTTCTGCTGTGTATTCTGATAATAAAAGCCTTATTTTGAAGTTATCTTTCTATTCATTATTCATTTATTTAAGGCTTTTGCTGATTATTGCGAGTTTGGAACATGTGATGAGAACACAGAATATTGTTGTGGAGAGAATAAATGCTGCAAAAAAACTGTAGAGGTTTGGTATTATTGGTAAGTAGTTACTTACCTATAGCTACTAAAACTACAAATTCTCACCTTCATTTTTGCAACTAGCAATTTTTGCTGTGTCGAGTCACTAGGGTTGAATAATGTCATTTTAAATGTATTAAAGTCAAAGCTTTTATTCATGCTATTGCAATTAAAAAATGCTTGCACACATGAAAATGAAAAAGGAAATTATTTAAGCTGTATTTATAGATTGACATGACATAAACCGGGACAGACTCAAATGCCTCGCCTAAGCATAACATAATGAAATGAAATGAAATGCATTTATTAGTCCAAAGATCACAATAAAGGATATAGGACACGTCACAAAGGTCTTAAGAACTAAGAAAACTAAAAACTACCAAATACTAAGACACACTTGCAGTAACAGCATCCTCATAACTAAAATTGTAGTTAATAAATTCATCAATACTATAGAAAGGGTTATTTAATAATATACGCTTTAAACTGGTATAGAATTCATTATTGCTAAGTTCTCTTATGTTATTTGGAATTTTATTAAACAGTATGGTACCAATGTAATAAGGGTTTAATTTGTACAATTCCAGGCGATGAAAATCATGTTTTAGGTTGCTGCCAAATCTTGTATTATATTCATGGTAAAAGTTTTGTGTACTAAACATACGAATATTCTGTTTTACAAATTTGAGTAACTCAAAAATATACAAAGAAGGCAAAGTCATTAAAGATTCATTTTTAAAAGTATTTCTGCATGATTGCCGATACCCAAGGCCAAACATTGCTCTAATAGCTCGTTTTTGCATCCGAAAGACTCTGATGGCAGCTGATGCGCCACCCCAGAGAATGACACCATAACGAATTATGGATTCAAAACATGAAAAATAAAATATTTTCAAAACTTCCCTGGTTAGCACTTGTTTTAGACGATTCAATGCAAAGCATTGGCTTGAACATCTTTTACAAATATTATTAACATGTTCTTTCCAATTCAACGACATATCAATGTAGATGCCCAGCAGTTTAAAGGATGTTACCTGTTCTATTACGTATATTTGAATAATAACGTGTAGACGTGTTTTATATCGATCCGCAGTTTTAGTTGTTTTATATCAGTTTTTAAATAGTTTAAAGCATAAAATTAATATGCCTGATAGTAGTGATGGTGAGAAAAACGAAAAACAAAATAAAACACGGAAAAATCCGAGATATTTAATGAAAACAAGGAGTGTTTCAGTGGGATCAAAGGTAGATTTAACTACAGAGCAAATTGAAAAAATCATAGGTATCGAGATAGAAAACAAATTCCTACCACGCGCTGCCGAGAATGCCGATAAAAAAGGTACGCCAACTGATAACGTGCAGGCTAATAAAACAACTGAGTACGTTTACACCGATAATGGTGACTCGGAGATGATAAACATTTGTAAGGTTCCTGATGACGTATTTAAACCAAAAAAATCGATGTTACACACTCCCCCTTCAACAAAAATCATAGAAACGGTCATAGATGATAAAGAAAAAGAAATTGAAAATTTAGGAAAAAGGAATAGATCTGTTACGACACCCGAAATAGAAAAAAATTCAAAAAGACAGTGCGACAGAACAACCCCCATAGCTCAACATAACATAGATGAAAATTACACAATGCAGGTGAAAAAAAAATGAAATTGATATGGAACAAATTATTTCTGAGGCCTTTTCATCACTGGATAAAATTGCAGATGTATCACATCAACATATCGAGTCTCCAGTTGAACAAGACTCCATAAATAATGCAAGCATTAAGATCCATAAATCCCTAACAATGCTTTTGCTTAAGATCGGAATATTGGAAAAAGAAAATATTATGTTAAAATATAATCCAGAAAATAGAAACAACCCCAGTAGTGAAGGTGAAATAAATAAAACCAAAATAAGATCTTATGCTGATGTTAGTGCCTTAACCAGAACGATCACTACACAACCACAAAACATAGCAACTGAACCAAATCATAAGTGGACAACACCAAACATTCAAAGAAAGCTTGAATCCAAAATATCCGTTAAGAACAGTAACGATGCATCTACCACCATGCAACAAATAAAGAAAAGCTTGTCAACCAAAAATATAGGCGGAGGATTTAAGAATGTAAGATATTTAAAAAGTGGAGCAGTGATAGTTGAAAGTCACAACGAGGAGCAGCAAGAAAAATTAAAAATGGCACTAACAAATAAAAAAGATGTAAAAATTACAGATACCGGTAATGTAGAACCTATGTTTATGCTGACTGGAATAAGAAAAGGATTAACTAACATGGAATTACTGGAGGATATATTAAACCTAAACGAAGATATAGAAAAAGAGTTCGGGAGATCAATGATTGAAAAAATAAAAATAATTACAAAACGAACTTGTAGAAATCAATTCAAGGAAAATTGGATTTTGCAAGCACCACCGGACATAGCTAAATGTTTCCTTAAGAAGCAAAAAATTTACGTAGATCTTATGGTTGTTTATGTACAGGAATATTTTAACTTGGCAATGTGCTTTAACTGCTCTGGATTTGGAAATGTTGCTAAATATTGTAGTGGAAAAGCATGTTGTTATAGTTGCGGAGAGGAACATCAGGGAAGAAGCTGTGCCAGTGAAGAATTAAGATGTCCAAACTGTACAAAACTTAAACTTAAAATGGAAGAGTGCCGACATTCTGCAAAAGATTTTCAATGCCCTGTATACCAACGAAGGCTTGGTCAATATCAGAGTAATATTAATTATGACACTGCTCAATCTAAAGATTTTTTACCACTAGTCACATAGGAAACAAACATATTAAAACAGTGATGCACCAAAATGCGCAGTCCTTGGGAAATAAAGTGGACCGTATTAATGCTGCGCTAAGTTTAGATGAAAAATGTGAGATTCTCTGTATAACCGAACACTGGAAAACAGAAGATCAGATTAAAAAATTGGCAATTGACAACTTTCGTTTAATATCAGCGTTATGCAGGGAAGAAGGTAAACATGGAGGATCAGCAGTATATTGCAAAAATGGACTCCAGTGCAAATCAAGGGTAAAACTAAATAATTTATCAACTATTGGTGAGTTTGAGTGTGCAGTAGCAGAATGTACATTCACAAAATTAAATAGGGTTATTGTTGTTTCAATATATAGACCTCCTGGAGGGGAGATAAACATATTCATGACACAGCTTGAAAAGTTATTAATAAAAATTTTTAATGAAAATAAAAAAACGTTTATAGTAGGGGACTTTAATATTGAAATGTTAAAAGACAATAAAGATAACAGAAATTTTACATCATTAATGAACTCATTTAATTTATATCAAACCATACACGAAAATACTAGAATAACAGCAAATGGCGGTAGCTGTGTGGATAATATATTTACAAATGGTGAATATGTAAAAGCATCGGTATGTGAGAATTTTGTATCTGATCACACTGCACAGAAGATCACTTTTGAATTGAACTATAAAAATGAACACATTTTACAGTACAAACGTCTTTTGACAGAAAAAAACAGGAGTGATTTTTTGCATAGTTTGCAAGAACAGGATTGGACAGAAGTCTATGACTGTGAAGAGCATAATGTAAACGATCAGTGGAACGTTTTCATGAATACATTTAAAAGTTTGTTTAATCAAAGCTTCCCCCTAAAATTAGTAGGAAAACAACAAAAGCCCAAATTGTATAAAGATGTAAATATTATAGAATGTAAGCGTAGATTAGATATTTTGTTAACATTGTCAAATCATAATTGCGCATATAAGAAAAGATATGTTATTGAAAAAAAGAACTATGATAATTTATTAGTTAATGCTCGTGCTAATCAATATGAGAACCGAATAAAGATGTCAGACAATAAATCTAAATGCATGTGGTCTATCTGTAAAGAAATCAGTGAAGTGAGCGGTGCGTCTGAAATCAAAATGGAAGGTGACCCTGAACATATTGCAAATGAATATAATAACTTTTTAATTTCTGTAATTCCTGATTTGTTAAGTAGTTTAGTAGCAATACCTTTTGAAAATAGGATTAGTAGTAACATAGGTACAATGTTTCTGAGTCCAGTAACCGAGGATGAGATTTGTAACATAGCACAGAAGTTAAAAAATAAAAATAGTAGCGGAATAGACGAAATTCCAACAAGCATTATAAAAGTTGCAGCTGGGAAGGTTAAACATATTTTGTGCTATGTCATAAATAACTCATTTAAATTCGGAATATTTCCTGAAAATTTGAAATTAGCTCTTATTAAACCCTGCTATAAAAAAGGAGAGCCTGCAATTTTAAATAATTATAGACCTATAAGCTTGTTACCAGGTTTCTCAAAATTTTTTGAATCAGCAATGAGCACAAGATTGATTAACTTTTTTAACCAATGTAATTTATTTGGTCACTGTCAGCATGGCTTCCTAAAGGGCAAATCAACACAAACAGCGATTTTTGCTTTTATTAAAGATATCCTACAGCACTTTGAAAATGGGGACATAGCAATTGGTATGTTATTGGATTTATCCAAAGCATATGATAGCCTAGATAGAGACTTACTTATTAAAAAATTAGAAAACTATGGAATAAGAGGTAATGCCAAAAAATGGTTTTCCTCATATATTGACAACAGAAGGCAAATGGTGACAGTCACTAAAGATGGGAAAACTGGGTACTCAGAAATTTTGTACAATAATATAGGAATAGCACAGGGTAGTATTTTGGGGCCGATACTGTTCATTGTCTTTATTAACGACTTGTGCCTGTTGTTGAATTCCTGTAGTCAAAATATTGTTAAATATGCAGACGATACAAACTTAATTGTTGGTAGTAAAACACTACAAGAATTGGAAAAAAAAGCTGAGGAATTGCTTTAATAAGGTTACAGAGTGGTTCTGTATGAATAGATTGATTTTGAATAGAGAAAAAACAAATATTTTGTTGTTTAAAACAAAGCAGTCTAACATACCCAGACCACTACAAATTGAGTTAAACGGCCACAACCTGGATGTGAGTGAAAATGCAAAATTGTTAGGAATTTATATTAATGAGCATCTGGATTGGTCCTACCACATAACACAAGTAATTAAAAAACTTAACTCGATTTGCTATGGTATTAGGGTGGTTAGTAGATATATTAATGAAAACTTTCTGAAAATATTGTATTTTGCAAATTTCGAGTCAGTACTGAAATATGGAATTATTTTCTGGGGAAGGGACAGCATGTTGCAAAATGTTTTTGTAATTCAGAAAAGATTAGTTAGAATTATTCAAAAAATGGACTATCTCCAGAGCTGTAGATCAGTATTTAAAAGGATGGGGATTATGACTACCTATGCACTATACATATATGAATGTCTAATATTTTTCTTTTGTAATAAATACCTTTTTGAGGCTAAAACAGGCCAGTATTATAACACAAGAACATTAAATTTTAAATATCCAACTCATAGGCTCTCGCTCACAGAAAAGGCTCCTCATTATATGTGTGTAAAATTATATAATGCTCTCCCTATCCAGATAAAGGTTATTGAGTCGGTTAAAAAATTTAAACTGTCTGTTAAAAATTTATTGGTGAATCTAGAACCCTATTGTCTAAAGGATTTTTGTACGGATTTGTAAAGGTGTTCTGTGACACTTGACGTCATTTCATTTCATGTTCATTGTGAAATTTGTAATGTGATTTGAAATAAAGAGTTTATTATTATTATTATTATTATTATTGATTTATTATTTAATTTAATTAAGTGACTCTTTGTGTAGTTACTATTAATTGGATGAAATTGCAAAATATATGTTTTGTTTTGATTTAATGTAAGCCTATTTAAATTGAAGTAATGGGATAGTTGATTAAGATTGTGTTGCAAGTTATTTGTCATTTCAAGTTCACTGGACTCTGTTGACAGAACTGATATGTCATCAGCAAATTCACAGTGATATGCTGTCAAACAGGTCGATAAATCATTAATATACACTAGAAACAGTAAAGGGCCCAGAACACTTCCCTGTGGAACGCCAAACTTGACATTCAGCTGCGCAGACTCAGACGCTTCAAAAAGAACAAATTGTTTACGGTTTTTTAAATATGTCTTTAACAAATTATGACAGTTTCCACGAATACCGTACTCATATATCTTCTGCAGTAAAAGATCATGACCTACGCAGTCAAATGCCTTGGTTAGGTCGACAAACAGTGCCATAACCTTGTCATTCGCATCTAGCCTTTTATATATAGTATCTAAAATGGAACATAATGCTGTAGTAGTTGATTTTTTGTTGCGAAAACCATGCTGCGTGGGTGATAATATGTTGAAACCTCGGTTGAAACTTTCCAGAAAGTTAACCATACGTTTCAAAATTATTTTCTCGAAAATTTTTGAAAATATGGACAATAGTGAAATTGGACGATAATTTACAATGTCTTTACAATCTCCTTTCTTAAATAAACAAATGATTTTTGAAACTTTCAGAAAATCTGGAAAAACACCCTGAGAAAAACATAAATTTAGCAAGTATGTTAAAGGTCCACATAACTGTTTACTACAATACTTTATAATAGAGGAGGGAAATTCATCATAGCCACTTGAATTAGAATTTTTCAAATTGTTTATTGATTCACTCATTTCACTTTCAGTCACCCTATACAAATAGATTGATTTATCAGTAAAAAAGTTTAAATTTCTTCCATGGCCATCAATATTATCAAAAGATTGTTGTTTGTCATATAATTTTCTAGGAATGTCAGCAAAATATGAATTAAATTGTTCAGCTATGTCTAGGGTTGCCAACCGTCCCGATTTTCGCGGGACGTCCCGATTTTTGGGGCCATTTTATTACGTCCCGCAAAGACCTATGGCGGGACGCCAAATGTCCCGATTTTCAATCGAGAATCAAATTTGCCCGCAAAAACGACAAACAGATACAAGATATACACACGTTTTATATTCACTCATTATATAAAAGGAAACTTGAGGACAAACAAAAGTTAATTTTACACAGACTTGTAGAGAATTTTACAAGCACACGCTTAGCAAAAAATCAAAGCTGACTTCGGCAAAAAGCCAAAAAAATGCTCCTTTAAAATAACGCAATAGAATATATTTTTTTAGTTGTTAGTTCTTAGTTATTACAGAACAAAATGTACATCGCGTCCAACCTTCAGGGAGACTTGCCGCCTGCTTGTGACCCTCTCCTCTTTTTCCGTGATTTTTCTCTTCGGGATTCATTCTCTTTCTTTCCCACTGATTTAAATGAAGTCAAGGAGGCATTAAGAGCTATTAAGAACAAAAGGGCTATAGGGGCAATAAGGAGGTATTGATAGGGGACGATGAAATATCTGCGGAGGTACTCCTGCGTCTTCCTGATGTTGCACTAAATGTCCTCGCTTTTGCCATTAACGATAATTGGAACAGGGGTGAGTTCCCGGCAAGGCTAAGGGAGGCTCTTGTGATTCCCTTGCATAAAGGGGGTAACCTTGACCTGCCCTCAAACTTTCGCCCGATATCTCTTCTGCCTACGCTTTCCAAAATATTTGAGAAAATTATTGAGATGAAAATGCTGGCCTTTCTCCATCTTCACAATGTAATTACCCCTAACCAATTTGGTTTCCTAAATTCTAAGGAGACCCATGATGCCTTATTTTCCTTTCTGGAATGCGTTTATCAGTTTCTTAATGCGGGTGGGGCGACGTCAGCGGTGTTCTGTGATCTTTCAAAAGCTTTTGATTGTGTTGATCATGGAATACTGCTGGCTAAACTCGAGCGCTATGGATTTAGGGGTATGGCTCTAAAATGGCTAACTTCTTACCTTGTGGGTCGCAGGCAGTCGGTGGTGCTTTCTGGGGCCAGGTCCCCGTCATTGGATGTGTCAAGTGCATGGGGTTCCGCAGGGATCAGTGCTAGGTCCACTGTTATTTCTTATATATATAAATGACCTCTCTTTAGTCAACATTTCGGGGAAATTTACTTTTTTTGCAGATGATATCTCAATCGTATGGCATGCCATGGACCCTGATCATCTGAGGGATTAAATGTCTGAAGACCTGTTGTTGATTAAGACCTGGTGTGATGCAAACCTGCTTGCGTTTAATGTAGCTAAGACGAATATTGTTTGCTTAAGGAGTGATGTACGTGGGGTTCAGCTAGGAGCTGACGAGCTGCAAGCAACAGACGTAAAAAATAGGTTTCTGGGAGTTCGGATAGACTCCAGTTTACATTTTGAGCCTCATATCATGGCTTTAGGCCGTAAACTATCATCGGCATACTTTGCCATAAGAACAACTGGCATGGAACTTGGGTCTTTTGGTGGCACGATCGATCTATTTTGCGCTTTTTGAAAGCCAGCTTCGGTATGGCATTCCCTTTTGGGGTGTTGCCTGCCAGAATTTGCGCGCTATTGTCGTGGGGATTCATGCAGACCGCTTTTTATTTCGCAGGAAGTTCTTACACTTTTCTCTCTCTTCATCCTGGAGACTGCGTCTCTTGTCTATAAACACCCTAGAAATGCCCAGGATCCTGTTCGTCAGCGCAATACTAGGTAGTGGCATAACCTTCATTTGCCGATTCCTACTAGTTCTCTCGTGAGGGGTTCAATTTTCTACGAGGGAAGAAAAATATTTAACCATCTCCCACTCGTTATCAGAAATGCAAAAAACATAAAGCTGTTTAGAGGTATGCTAAAGTCCCTTCTAGTAGAAGAAGCATATTATAGAGTGGCATATTTTTTAAATGATCAAATAACGGTCTAGTGTCTGAAACTTGTGTGTCTCCTGCTGTTGTTTGTATAACTCTTGTGTTTAATGTGTTTCTCGTCTTTGCTTGACCTTTGTTTTATTTACTGTTGTTTACTACTAACCCAAACTATACTGTTTTTTTTTTTATATTTTTTATTTTTATTAATACCTACTGTCTTAGTTTTATGGCAATATTGTGTTTTAGTTAGATATAGTCTGCTTTGTCTGCAAAATGTAAATCTTATTTGACATTAAAAAGTACTTTTGACTTTGACTTGACTATTTTTACATTGCATAGGAATAAATTTCCTTTGTAATATGATCTACACAGAATTAGAATTTACAAGAAGTAGCCTTTTAGTTTTTTTCTCAATGATATAATTGTTATGTTTTCATCTTACATATGTAGGTACGTACATACGAGGTAGGATATTCTATATTCGGTTATTTTATTTTCTTTACTATGTCCTCTTGTGCCTAAAAGTGTTTTTCTTTTAAATTCGAATAAAATTTATTCTTAACTATATTCTATATTCTCATTAAAAAATCCTCCCGGGATTCAAAACTGATGTTGTGCACAGCAAACTTTCAACTCTTTACTTTAGGTCCCGATTTTATTAGGAATGTCCCGATTTTTTATATGCAACATCCCGATTTAAAAAATCTTGGAGTTGGCAACCCTAGCTATGTCCCCTGAATTTGTATACGTAATACCATTATTTCTAATACAATTAGTTTTATTTTTTTGATTGGTTTTTATTGTATTATTTATTAGATTCCAGACTGTTTTTGATTTGTTATTAGAATAGATAATTTTGTTGTCATAGTATTTTCTTTTTGCAGCCCTTAACAAACGCCTATAAATAAGTTTATATTTTTTATAAAATTCCAAAGATGCTAAACCTCTTTTTACCTTTGCATGTAGGTTTTTTAAGTTTTTGGATGATGTTCTTAAACCTAATGTTAACCATTGTTTGCAATTAAAATCTGATTTTCTTTTTCTTACATATCTAAAACTAATATTATAGTAATAATCCAAAGTTCCAATAAAAATAGAAAACATATCATTTATATCACTACCTCCATTGTAGAGTTCTGACCAACATTCAGCCTTTAGAAAATTTAGGAAGGTGTTTTTGTTTTTATTTGAGAAAGATCTTGCTAAGTAAGTTGCATGTGAGATGTCATTAATGTAGGCAAATTCAATTTTTTGAAATGTATGGTCAGATAGTCCATTTTCAGCTACAATACAGGCAATGAGGCTGTCATTAAAATTTGTACAAATATAATCTATGGCTGTAGAAGATATGGCAGTAGTCCTAGTTGGTTCGTTAAAAACGGGGGTTATATTAAAAGAATAAAGTATATCCAAAAGTACATTTTTGTCATTTATCACTGATCATACTATACTTTATTGGGCCCACAGAATTGCCTGGTGACTGAACATTTTGGTGAAGTAAATTAATATTTACACGTCGGTTATCCAAATTTCTTTTTAAATGTTTAGCAGTGTCTGATTGTTTATTTGTTAAAAATCCCCATTATAATTCACATTGTTTCTAAATCTGACTAGATGTCTTTTGTAAACAGGGCAATTGGTGTCTCTTGCGGAATGGTTGTTTCCGGGTATTTTCAGTTTTTGACAGTTTGGGCATTTTAAGTTTCTTTCTTCACAGTACATAGCATAATCACGTTACAATAAATAAATGCTCAATTTATTTATTTATTTATTTATTTGGAATAGGTACTTAACAGATACAACATCCAATTACAAAGTACACTGAGATACAAATATTGTTAAGTTATACATCTTAGCCTAAATTACATAATTTAAAATTTACAGTTTTGTATAAAGAATGGCTTTAAAAGCATTTAAACTAATACTAAATATATCACAGTCAAGTAGGGTGTTAAGCAATTTACAAGCTCTGTACTTAAATGAATTCATACAAAAATTTAAATGGGCTTCTGTTACATTGCATCTGAGCTGTAAAGCGGAAATAATAAGTTGTTTCTTTGCTTCCATAACCCTACAAATTTCATAATTTTGTTTCAATTTTTCAGAGGAGTATATTATAGAGTCTTGTGTATATTAATTTATGAATCCTTAGCGTTCGCAAAAATAAAACATCAAATTTAAGTGAATGCCATTCTCTCATCTATTCGTTGTCAAGTAAAAAGAGGTAACTTTATGCTATGCTTATGTTATGTCAGTCTATAAATCCAGCTTTAATCTAATAAGACAACAATACGAGACTACAAAAACCATACAGTACAGTTCAAAACAAAACATTGGCTGGACGAATTATCCCAGTAAAAAGCAAGACCAATGCAGTACAACAAGAATAAAAGTGGGAAATTATCAAATTGTCACAAACAAACTGACCACAATGACCAACCAACACAGTAGTCTCGTCTCAACACAAATGTTGGAATAAAATTATGCATTCATTGACACTGACATTATTGAGATGGTCTTTATTTCCTTATAGAACTCGTCTACAGAATAAATTACTCTAATAAGCAAGAAATATTTTATAATATACTTTAAGCGCTTCAGTATATGCACACTAAGAAATGTCAGCACTTTATTTTTCTTAAATGCATCTCTGCAATCTGCCCAATAAGATAATTTGTTTATCACTTTCATGGCCTTACATTGTAGAAAAAACACTCTAGTAGTGTCCGCCACCTATCCTCAAGCAAGCGAAGCATGATATCTTTGCCAGAATTATTAAATGGAAGAATAACCTTTCCAGATGCATTACCCACCAGATTCCTCAATATAAAAATATTTGAAGATAATCTGCCTACCAATCAGTCAATATGTGACTGCAAACTCAATCTTGGATCAAGCCAGACCCCAAAGAATCACACACTATTCGGGTTGTTTTCAAATTAAAAGAGGTTTTAAGAGTAATGATCACAGTCAAAATCATGTTTGTTAAGGGATTTTCGATCGAAAGTGAAGTTTATTGACTAATCGAGACTTACATGTTGCGAGCATAACCTAGCCTCAACTTCTAATACTCAAATGCTTGAAAGGGAATTTTTTCAAAAAAGTAATGACAATGTCTTCTGATCAATTAGCAGAGGTAACAGAGGAGAATGATTACAAAGAATCTGAAGGAATGTGTGTACAGGGTGGCCCGTTTAAGAGGGGCCTATACCTTATCTCGAAAACTACGGGGGTTGGAAAAAAAATTTAAATACAAAACTTATTCCTAGTAAAATGATCTTTATTTTTTTTGTATTGTTTTAATCGTCACTTTTTTATATACAGGATGGTCAAAGAAAGTTACACTTTTTTAAATGAAA
>MU186365.1:26943-91865 GCA_016904865.1 Pissodes strobi
CGTGTGGTCATTTGATTCAGTCCGTTTTTGTTCTTCAAAAGCGGGCTTTGCGTTACTTATGTGGGGTCGTCCCTAGGGAGCACTGCAGGCCTCTGTTTATTCGCGAAAGAATATTGACATTGATTTCACTTTTTATCTTAATGACTGCAAGTATGGTTTACAGAAAATACAAAGGATCACTAGATAGCAGAGCAATGCCGTTGATGGTAACAAGATTCGGACGCAATAGTTTGGGATTACCTATCCCAAAAACTTCTTTGACTAAAAATTCAATCATATATGAGGGAATAAAAATATTTAACCATCTGCCTCTGGAAATCAAAAATTTAGACAGTGAGAGACTTTTTAATAAACAGGTCAAGAAGATATTGTTAAGCAAGGCCTTTTATTCTCTTGAGGAATTTTTTCATGAAGCATTGTAGATTGCAATTGTTGTTAACCATCATGTAAACTTATAATTGTAAACTTATAATTATGAACTTATAATTGTTGTAAACTTATAGTTGTTGTTCTTGTTTGTTTGCCTTTTGTGTTATTTTGTTAAGCATGGGGATTACTAATTTGTTCATTCAAAAATTACATGCCTAATGTTTTTTGTACTTATAACAGCTTTGTAAATAGGAGTGTTAGCTCTTCATACAATAAAGCAGAATTGAATTAAATTGAAAAATTGAATTACTTAGTCATATATGCATTTCAGCCTCTGTGACAATCAACACTGTATATAGTTTTTAGCTCAGCTTTTAGTATTATTTATATATGATATTAAGTATTTAGATTATACCATGCTTTGTCAATAAGGATTCTGTATTCTTGGACAATAAAGTACTTTTTGATTGATTGATTGATTCCATCAATCCCAATGGCACCACTTCGGATACTATTTAACGAGGCCAATATGTCTTCCTCAGTTACAGGTGCGAACCGAAAATGCATCGTAATACCTAGTATCAGTTCAAAAATATCTTTGAGTGGCCGATACAATACCAAGATCTTGAGCTCTTAAATTACTGCTGTATTACATGTAATGCTATTTTTCACCCTAGTTGTATGGATGGTTTTTCGGATACAGTAAAACTGGATGGTTATAAAGTATTCTGCCATTCTGATCATAATGACAAAAATTACCTTGATAAAGCTTATCAAGCTGCTCACTGTAATAACTGTGTGTTCTCGACAAAGGCTTTGTAATTTTAATTGTATTTTCATGTATAATTTTTTTATTATTTTGATCATTTATGGAGAGTTATGGAGTTTACTTGTTTCCGGGGCTTATTATAGCTTATGCGAGTATTATAAGATGTTTCTTGGCCCCTTTGTTCGTTTACTGTACGTTTTGTTTTTACTAAGTCGAGGAATATTTTATGATACTAGTATGCATGATTTTAGAGTTTGCTACATTGTTTTTGTTCTATTTGTATTACTTTAGTTGTAGTAAAGCTTGGTCAACAAAATGTATACTTTTATGACATTAAATCATATTTTGATTTGATTTGATAATGACAAACGAGAGTGAAAAAGAACTAAAGCACAAATGGCTGTGTCTAACGCAATTCAGCCATTGAAGCCGCTGCATGATTTTGACGTTAGACACCTACGCTGCATGCAGCCGCTTTTTAAAGAGACTGCAATAAAATCCAGCGAAATAATTTTCGCTGAAGGCTGTCGACAGCGATTCAGCGCTATCGTATTTTTTATTATGATATTGTGCAAGCAAAATGAACCTGCCAAAAAATTGGGAGGTGGTTTTAGATGGCAAGAGCTGATCCAGTGTGGAAAAACTCTTTTACGTTCTTCCTTGTGCTTTCAAGTGTAACGGCAAAGTGAAATTAAACAGCGGTCGTGTTCTATTGCTAGCTTTATTTCAACTGACTAACTCTCAGGTCAAAAATAATGATCTAACAAAACCCGTAAATATACGTTTTTATCTCCCGGATCGGGTTACATAAGCTAAACACGCAGTGATACGAATCACCTATGCCTTCCAAAGAAATTATTAGTTTTTATGTAGACTAAACAAACCAAAATATTATTTACTGAGTGTTATAAGTATATGTGAACAACCATTTAGAAAAGAATGAAATGATGTTATCACAATATACCTAATACAAATTGTAACTATATTCTATAAACGAAATTAATACAATGACATAATATATACTAAAACTAAGTATGTAAATAGGGGTTTCCGTTACACAAGGTTTCTGGATGTTGTTTCGCCCGTTTCCATGCAAATTGTAAATTAAGTCGTAGTCAGCAGTGCTTGATAAATTAGATACTTCATGAGTTACGGGGTTATACAACTTCGAAAATATATATTTCATAAATAATTGCAAAATGAAATCGTTCATAATGAAAAAATGGCCAGTTATTATTTTGTTTTGTTTGTACACAGTACAAATAAATTATGACAGTCGGTCGGACACTCCGCTCCGGCTCAAAAGCCGTCTAACGGAATCGAAAGCGCTGAATGCAGCGCTTTAAATTTTGTGCTTTATCGCTGCATTACGTTAGACACAAGCAATAGAGATTGTGACGCGACAGTCCAGTATTTGAGGACTAAATGCAGAAACTAAGTTTACATCTCAGCTGGAAAGTTTGACTAATCGCAATGTTTCCCTGGAAAGTGAAATTGCAGTTCTGAAGAACAAAGAAGCAGACACGATTTTGGAGGTAGGCTCCTTGAATGAAACAAGGCAGAATCTTGAAATCAAAATAAAAGAACTAAATGAGTTGAATAAGAGCATGATTACTACTATCAACGCTTTGGAACAGGAGAACGAAGTTTATTCTAAGAGCTTAAATGAACTACAGCAGTTCTTATATGAAATGAAAGCCAAAGATCACGTACAATCGGGTGAACAGCCTTTCAAGGCTTTTGGTTCTGGGACGTGTTATAGTAAAGGACAGCTGCCTATTGTGGGGTGTAAATGTGCCAGAGGAATGGCGTTAATATTTAAGCATGGAACTAATAGCAAGTTTGATATTAACTGCCTTTTTTGCCGATAATGTTAATGAGTGTCAGCGGCACCGGCGCGATAAGAACCACTCAACCGCGGCAGCTTTGATGTACGTGTTCAGCGAGCGCTACAAAGGAATCGTAGTTTTTTGCTTGGTTGCTTGGTAACGGTTGGCGGACTCTCGCCGCACACGGGTCGAATTTCAATAAAACTGACCAGAAACGATATTTTCGTTTGCTGTATTTTTAATCAAATTTACGACGAAATTGTTTATAACACTCTAGTACTCTAGATGGCTTTGGAAAAAACGATTCATAGCTTTTGAATTGTTCGCAATCAAACTTACGTTATGGTTTTTTTATCGTTAATATTTTCACCAAATAAATATTTTGATAAAGTTTGTATTCAACTGGCTTTTTCAAAAATCTATTGACGTGTTTAATTAGTTATTGAGAACAATACTTAAGGTATGTAATAACTAATATTTAAAAGATTTTGATTTTTCTGCTTATTGCATAGCGCTGATGACTTAAAATGTAAAAGATTGATATATTTATCAAATCATAATTACAAATTCATAATATAATAACATTTTTGTTAATGATTTCACCATATTTCCGACTACAAAGATACTGTAATATGTACATTACGATTCTGACAAAAGAGATCAAGAAGAAAATCTTGCTTGAATTTGCTCCATTTTTTTATACTTAATAAAATTTTGGCGTTTTGGGTGATTTTAAAATTTGTTAAAAGGTTCCCACAATATTTTTACTGAATATTTCTTAAAATACTTATTTTATAATTGCATAAATTCGTAAACATTTCCGAAAAATTACCTAATTTACTTAAAAATTCAGTTTTTCTTTTTTTACCATGATAGTCCAGGACATTACGGTGATTTTAAATTTTAATGATTAAGATGGCTGTGATTTTTAACTTTAAGGATTAAGGAAAAGTAAATAATTTATTTTTTATTTATTCGCTTCAGATCGAAGTTATTTAACTATAACGTATAAGCAATTGGTTGAAATACTTCAAAGCTTTTCCGACCAAAGGGAAAATTTCTTAAATTAAAAATATCTGAATTAACAGCATATCAAGACTTTCGCAGTGAGTTTAGGTTGACTTGCAATACTTTTCACTATAAATATATTTCCAAGCGGGATCAATCAAGTAGAATCAAAGAGAGGTTTTTAGAAACAAATAAAAATTAGCTTACAACTGTTGTAAAATTAAAAATGCGTTCAGTGAGTGTAGTGAGCTGTCCAAAAGACGGAAAACAAAACCACTCCGAGAAAAATTCAACACCACAGGAGTTAACTTATGCCGCTCAAATGAGCTACAGATCATGTGGTAAATTATCCGCATCGAAAGTTCTCAAAACTATTAGTAACAAACCCGAGCGAGCCAAAATTTTTGAAAGCAAAATCAATCAAGATAATTTTCATTTAGAGTTAAATGCTGATGTAGTATTAGCTCTAATATAATTGTAGAAGCTAATTTGAGTAATTTGTCTTAAGCATCAATATAAAATTATCAAAACGCGAGCGGGACAAAAAAATTGCAACTTATCCTTCGTAGGACAAAGTTTTGTAGGCCAAAAAACAATGATCCCAATTAGGGCTGGACCATTATTAAAAATAATAATCGAGTAATAATAATCGAATGTTCTCGATGAATCGAAATAATCGATTAATCGATATTTTCTGAAATATGAATCAATAGTTTCATAAAGTTAATCAAATAATCGATTAGTTTTGCCCACCCCTAATCCCACAATATTGTAGTAAGTGAAACTAAAAAATTTTGTGAAGCTGAAATTTCGGTAGAATCATTTTCGCACCATACTGGTGCAAGACTGATGTTTTACATAAAGAGCTAATAAGTACTTTAGCTGAATCAGCAGATAACATTTACAATTTAGTTTTAATTTGTAAATATGGCTTTGATGGTACCTCGGGACAGAATATAAGTAAGTGTTTTTGAACAACAGTTTTACTGATGATTCTATATTTTTTACTAGTTTGGTCCCTATTAGATTAATTTTAAAAATAGCAAAAACTCTGAAATATGTACGTGTATGACAAAACTCATCAACGCGTTTCTGTGGTCCAATTAACATTTATTTTACTCGTGAAACTCCTGAATTAAAATTTGGATCATCAACTTAAAAATTTAAAACCCTTTTTTTACAACGGAGCCCTTAATTTTAAAAATTATTTTTTAAAACGGTTTAAGAGCATACAAATGATTTTTATACATGATTTTTATAGTTAGTGATAATTGATACAGCCTGCTCCTAAAATTCAACAATAAAGAATCTTTGTCTAAATCACGATATTTTAAACGTGTAATACTAAGTAACTTTTATGTCTTATTTCTGGTAAACCTTATTATGGCCAGCTTTGCTAGAAATTCGACCAGTGTGCGCCGTGTCAAAGGTCGCCTGCCAGTATCCTGGTAGTTTTCGCGCGGGGAATGAGACACACCGTTGACGTGCCGCCGCGGAGAGTGAACTTTCTTATCGCATAGTTAATGTTCGGTGTCAGCGATTAGATAAGCAATTTGATAAAAGCGATCATGTCATTGCTTTTATTTCTGACTACAATGCGGTTAGAGCAAGATCAATAACGAGGGCGGAACTAGGTCAACTGCTCCTGGTGACATCTGGTACCAACTTGGTTGTTGTTGGCTGTAGTTACCATGCACACCGTATGAACACAGTTGTGAAAGCGTATTTGGGAGGACGTGATGGCATTGTTGATTATAAGACCAAAGCAGAGTTCATTCCATACCTTTTGAGAAACTACATGACGTTCCTAAAAAATTTTTGTTTCGCCGGAGATCAAAAGTGCACCTGTGATGCGTCCGTCATCAATGTTGTCTGTGTATTATCAGAATGGTCGGGGACTTCGAACTAAAACTATAGAGCTATCCAATGATGTAAGGGCAGCGTGCTTTGACTGGATATTCCTTGCGGAGACATGGCTTATGAAGGGTATTTACGGTACAGAAATGTTTGATTCGGATTACGTTGTGTATAGATCAGAATTTATGAAGCCTTAAACTGTGCTAGGAGTAGCGGTACCTTGATTGTTGTTAAGTCTTCATGTGACTCCAATATTTAGGCCCTCCAGAAAGGCAAACATCGCATCATTTGTGCTTGTACCCTCTCGAAAACCAAACTGACATTTACTTAAAATGCTGTGTTTAGTGAAGAAAGTCATCATCCTTTGCCTAACCAGCATCTCAATAATCTTAGACAAACATGGTAAATGTGAGATGGGTCTATAACTAGCTGGGTCATTTAGTTCGTCACCCTTTAAATAGAGGTTTTACAATGGACTCTTTGAGATTATTTGGAAATGTGATAGTTTCAAAAGAGACATTTATTGCATATGGCAGAGAGGAGAGCGCTTGATCCGGTAGACCCTGAAGAATCTTAACAGACAATCCATCAACCCCAGAGGTGTGTTTATTCTTAACTGTATGTATAACTTTTTTAACTTCATGTAGGTCTGTGTTAGTAAAGTAAAAGGAGCCCTTGACAGAAGTATGTCGAGTATAAGACGGTGGATCTAGTTGAGGGTTTATATTATTTGTCAGCTTCTCAGCTACTGTACAGTAGAATTGATTAAACACATTTGCGTCAATTGAATATTGATTAGTTTCGAATGAATTACCTCTAATAATACTCCAGTTTTCCTTGGTTTTATTGCGAGCTTTCTCCAGTCTATCACTATAATAATTTTGCATTGCATTTCTTATATCTTGCCTATAAATTAAAGTAATGATGAAAAATGCATTAGTTGTATATTTTCTCAAGGTATGTAAAAATCTGAAATGTCTTGATTAAGTATGTTTTTAGACCAATAGTAATCCATGACTTTTTGATTTAGTTCTATTCCTTTTTATTGAGAGACTCTTATTAAAAATGTCTAAAACATGATCACTAAAGAGGTCTAGAGGAACAAGAGAACGGTATAGCGTTGTCCAGTCAGTACTCTTAATTACATTTCGGAAACAATCAAAATTCGACTTACTATATAACTTTAGCTTTTCTTGGTTGCTTTGTTTTGGGAAAATTGATTCTGGTCAAAATTGCCTCATGATCAGATAACCCTGAGGGAATTACATGAATATCACAAATCCGATCTGCGATAAAATCTAAACAAAAATAATCTATTAATGTCTGTGAGTGATATGTAATCCTTGTCGGCTTCGTAGCAAGCATATTTAAATTAACTCAGGAGATTTTTAAGGCAGTGCGTTACATGTGAATGAGACAAATATTCAACATTAAAATCACCACAAACAATTAACTTACTGCTAACCGGAAACAATGACAAAAGCAATTCAAAAGAATCAAGGTACTCCCCAATATTATTACTAGGTGGACGATAAATACATATAATATAAAGATTAAGAACTTTTACAATTAAAGAAAACTCAAATTTTCCCTCAATAATATGCGCATCAAACCTCTTAGCGTCAGTTATGTTAATACATTGCAATACAGTATCTTTCACCAAATCATGGTGCCACTATGACCCGACTCTGCAGTAAGAAGAAACTGCAGTGTAATTAGAAATGAATTAATTTTATGCTTATAACGAATATGTGTTGAGACGAGTTGAGTAGGATGGGCTAAGATATATTACAAAACCCCAAATTATTTTAGGCTGTATGCAATATTATAATTAACTTTTCTTTTTCAATTCTTTTAGGGCTGTAGTGCTACTAGTTATTATAACAATAATTATAGCAGCGTGTTTTTACATGAAGAGGCTCAAAAATAAATATAACACTTACAACAAATTGGAGCAGCAGTTTGATGAAGTTTCTACGCGGACATGATTTTTAAATAAGAAATCTGGACAGCTTTATGTTGTCAAGTAACAGGAAATTTGTAAGGCCAAAAGCAAAGGGACAAAAAAGAGGATATTTATATAGTTAATACAGTGTTTTTTGAAAATAAATATATCTTAATGTGAACAACATGAGAAACTGCACCACTATAGAAAAATATGGAAGTATAACACGTTATTTTCACTATGCTTAAGCTTACTTTCAAAGAACATCAAAGATGCAATGATGGCAAGACACCCAAGGAAAATATGTTTCGTGACAAAAATAGATAAGGATGGCTGGTGACATATCACATGATGATTTTCAGTAAAATATTTTAGCTTTCATTTTGACCTAACATCATATTTTTGGAGTGTCTACCAATACTAATTATACTAATTTTTCAATTAATATATCACTAGCTAAGCATTCATGGATTAGTTTTTAAAAGCTGTAAAAATCCTTCTCTATTATATAGAAATAAATTTAATTAACTATAGTCGATCCGTTTGGAAGGCGAAGTAATAAATCATCTAAAATTATGCAAATTAACCTCAGGCGATAGTACGAGTCTCGGTACCGCACATTACATTTTACGCAAAAGAGGTGCAACATGATTATTCTTACGGGCAGTATTAGCTTGGACTAATATTTATGGAAAAATACAATACAATTATGGCATTTTTTTATTTGAAAAGATCGAGAATCACCGAGCAATGGCGTATTGATTACAAGGATAAAACTAGTATTATACCGGGTGGCCAACTAAGAATGGCACTCGGCTATATCTTGAAAAGCAATTGTAAAGACTTACGGTAAAAAAATGTATAACTAAAGCGGACTAGAAAAAATGTTGGAAATTATTTTTAAGTTTCCAAAATGGCCGCCAGGGGACGTAATTGCCATCTTAAATTTTTAAACCCGTTTTGGGCAAAACTTTCTTAAATTAAAGATAGTAGATTGCATTGCCATTTTTACGACCCAGATAAATTTGATTCTTTTTTGTTAATAAATTTTTGCTCTGTCTCTTAAAGGAAAGTGGTGGGAGTGTTCGAACATTTTCGGAAATAAATGTGAATAACTTCAAAATGGCTGAATGGATCTTAATATGCTTGAAGTCGTTGAAAAGGGCTTTTCTTATGCTATCAACTGTGCCTTGAATGGGGTGATTGCGATTTCATACCTAACCGCTAGAGGGCGTTCTCTGGCATAATGACAAGTAAGTCAGATTTTCTCGAAAAACTTAAATGCAACGATACCACTTTTTTGAAACGTCAGTGAAAACAGTTATATCCCGAGTTTAGGGAATTTTTTACATCTTCTGTCAGCGCCAGTTTTAATTTGCCTGCTTTTGGCTTTGGTACAGTAACTCCTCTTGTCTTTTCTTCCTTCAAAATTCGATAGATAGTTGTTTTTTCCTCCTCCGGTCATTAGGGAACACTTTTGAACGCTTAAATTAAGGTTTTCCTCACTTTTCCTAATATTCAATATTCAACGCATTGCCAATGATGATCGTTTCATTTAAGCTTAAAGCTGAATTTTTTTGACTTTTGGGGTTTTGTATTATTCTGAACTGATGCACGACGTATTATGTGGGAAAATAAACTTGAGCAAAAGTTAAAATTTCCACACTATAGTACTTACATGAGTATACTTCGATATACTTCGTATAGGTCATAGTAGGATTCAGTCAAAAGTTAATAAGTACCGCTTTAATGTCCTCGGAATATATTTTAGTATTTCTGGCATTGCGTGATGCGCCATTTATTATTGAATAGTTGAAATGGTATGTTCAGTAAGGAATATTATATGCAAGTGCCACAGTTGATTTTTGGGCTAGTATTTGGTTTGAAGTCAAGAGAAAACGCTAAATTTTTCAAACGACGCCGCGATGCGACGTGTGGAAACGGTGAGCGTTCGTCCATTTAACATTGTTTCTGATAAGAATAGGGTTTGTTTTTGGAGGAAGTGCTTGAAAAAATATTATTATTATTTGTCTTAAAATGAGATGTGCCCGATTTAGGTATTATGCACTTTTTGTGAAGAATTATTTAGTCAAAGAAACCTTTTCCTCTGTGCATTTTTTTGGGGGATACCATAATAGGTTGCAAGTTGCACACCATTTTTTCAATATTTTAATGGTTTTTTTTCTTACTAAAACTTGACAATTTGGTTTAAAGCTTATTGCATTGTATGTGTCAAGGTTCATTTCATACTTTTTAATTTGAAAAAATATTTTCTGAAAATTTGTTAATATAGATTTATCAACTATCGGGTGAATCTTTCTGTTGATGAAACAGTATGTCCAAGGAATGGAAACAAAGTAAACAAGAATATATTGAAGTAAAACTTCAAAAAGCTGCACCAGCTTTTTGTGGTTTGCCAGATTTAGGAATCAAATACAAAATTAACTATTAGACGGATGCGTTTATAGAATGGAGGACTAAGTATTTTAATTTATTATTAAGTATTCAGCATTATGATTCTCCAATGATGTATGTTTTTAAATTATATTCTGTGAGTGTTTAGTGTAGTTATTTCAAATTTTATACAATTTGACGAGTGTAAACATTGTTTGTGTATTCCTCACAATAAAATTGAATGGATTTAAAAAAATAAATTTATTGTCAATTAATTATTAATTCATTTAGGGAGGCTCATAAAGGATACCTTTGTGAGATCGTACGTATCATTTGGAAAAGAATTTATGATTTCGGGCGAATTTTATGTTTTATTTTTTAGTAATATCTGCTTGATTATATTTTTGGAATTGTATAAGCAGTACTTAAAACATAAACAAGAAGCTATAGGTATTCAGTCTACCTAAAAGTTGAAAGGTCACTAAACTATTTAAGTTTTGCTGCATTTCCATGTTTTTTTTTTCGTTTTGCCTTGCTAAGTGCGTGGGACTTTCATTATTTTTTAAATCAACGTTCTACTGTAAAGTTAAGTTGCTTAGAACAAGTTTTTTAAGACCATACACCGAAACTAAACCAATCCGAAAATTATTACCGTAAAACCCGCGAAATTTGCGCCTTCCTCTTTATTCACGCGGAAACTACAATTAGATCCTCAACCCGGTGCCGCACGCCGGTGAAACTATAGAAAGAATTCGCGACCACCCAATCAAAACAAAAGGGTTGAAGTCACGTGGAACCCAAAAGGAAGTATGCAGACGACATGCGACGGTTATCCCCTCCGCAACTATCTGTTGGGTGCGTAGATTTGTATCCTTTAAATTTTGGACGAAGAGTGTTTGAGTCCCAACTACCGAGTTCAGATATTTAGTTAAGTTTTCCATACGAATTTCAGTAGCGCGTATTGGAAAAATTGATGGAGTGGATAAAACTCTACTTTAGTGCATGTTGCCGAAGGTTCCAAACCCCAACGTAGATTATATTCGCAGTGTATTTGGATCCATAGCACAGCTTATTTTTAATGGACGGTTGAATTTAAAATTAATTTTCGCTTCGAAATTCACGACAAATTCGTCAATGTCCTAAAAAAGTCGGAATTTTCGGATTTTTATACAATTTGGCCATTTAAAATCGTTTTTAAACGGATTTTAGACGATAAAAAAGCATATTATTATTTTAAATTAAACGAACTGTCAAAAGTATTATTCAGATGCCCAGACGTTTAAAACAATATTGAGTCATAGCCCTCTTCTAAAATTTGGTTATTGACTTTCCCAAATCAAAGGACGTCGGCCCAAGATGAGTAGCTGGTAGTGAATAAGCTGTGTCCATAAGTTGATGTTATTCCTGGTGGCATTAGATTTTCGTGTCGAATTTGTGCAGTGAATTAATCCACTCCAAAGCTGCCAGTAAGTATTATTAAAGAATCCTAACTAATATTATAAATGCGAATGTGTATGTTTGATTGTTTCTTAGGCTTTCACGCATAAACTGTTCCGATCATCAGGAAATTTTGTACAGATATTTTCAAGAGTATAGTAAAGTCTGGAGCTGATCAATGACAGTTTGTGACAAGAGGGCTGCATTGTATTGGCTGGCAGGAACGTCAAACTGGTGAGAGCAGTTTGATTACGGGGAGTGACGCCCCCACCATTCCGAGTTGCCACGGGATGTGGCCCATCAAATCCCATCGTCCTCCTTCAGGCTGGAGAACACCAAAGTACAAAGTCTGAAGCTGATCACTGGGGAGTGATCCAACAAACCCCATTTTTACCCCTGTCAGACTAGGGACCGCCAAAGAAATGAGTCTGAGGCCGATGCTTCGAGTGGAAGCGGCCCTAGGTGGTAGATGCATAAGTCTACTCGCATCGTCCGGTGAAAAACCACCCCACCAGAATGGGGAAGCGCTAAGTGGTTTTCCCAAATCACGTTCCGCTTCCGCGCTGGTGGTCCCGGGTTCCACAGTAGGAATATATTGACATGATGGTGCTTCCAGGATCAAAATATTCCGGAAGTAAACTCCCCGGCCATTCGGATCTCCGGGCGCTGGGTGGCCCTGGGAGCCCTTCATTCCGCATTTCACAGACAGCAAAGATACCGAATCAATTTAGAATAGATTTCTGCAACATAAGAGGCCTAAATACAAACATAAATTCGGTACACCAACATCTACAAGCAAATAGACCACACATACTAGCCCTTACAGAAACACAAGTATGTTCTACAACAACAACAGTGAACTACCCCTATCCTGGTTACGACTTACATACCCGATTTAGATATAAGTTCGGAATATGCCTTTTTATCCGAAGCGACCTTTCATGTCACCGCGAGGAAACACTCGAACCGAACAACCTTGACGTCATGTGGCTCAAGTTCACCGCCAAGGGATTAACCAAGTTTATATGTTGTCTCTATCGCCCTCCGAGCGATAGAGCCTACCAAAGCTTTTTTTCAACACTATCTACCACTTTTGACTCAATACAGGTCGATCACCCCAGTTCAGAAATAATCGTTCTGGGAGACTTCAATGCCCATAACATCAACTGGCTCAAACATCACAACAAGACCGACAACGAAGGTAGAGAAGCTGAAGCATTTGCCATCAGCTGCGGGCTTACTCAACTTGTAGACGAACCAACTCGAATCTCAGAGAGGGGCGAATTCACCGCCCTCCTGGATCTTTTTCTGATCACCAATCCTGACCAGTACAAGGTTACAGTTGGTCCGCCATTAGGTACTTCCGACCACAAACTTATTACAACGGTTTGTGAATTGCCACCCATACAGAAGGATCCACCATTGCCTCGCAAAATCTGGCATTACAATTCTGCAAACTGAGACGATCTAAGGGAGTTCTACCTAGATTTTCCTTGGCTCGACGTCTGCTTTGGTACTGACGATCCGTCAGTCTGCTGCGAAGAGATCACGCAAGTAATCTCCTCAGGAATGGAAGCATACATCCCAAATTCCATCAAGTTACCATCAAAATGAAAGCCCTGGTTCGACAGAAGATGCGAAAGAGCTGTAGGTAGGAAACAGCAAGCCTACAAGTACTGGCAGCAAAATCAGACCGCTGAAAATCGCAATTATTTTATCGAAGCGAGAAACGAGTGTAAGCGTGTGATCGACGAAACTAAGGACAAACACAATCAAAGGACCAGGAATAAACTTTTGCAATGCCCCAGTGGTTCCAGGAATTTCTGGTCGGTAGCAAAGGCAGTAAGTAACAACTTTACAAAAACGTCTCTCCCACCTTTGACGGACGAACGTGGCATCACGGCGACTACAGCCAAGGAAAAAAGCAAACATGCTCGCCAAAATGTTTTCATCGCACTCTACCTTAGACGTCCCCCAAGGCAAGACTCCCCACCATACCGAACATCGACACTACCATGGCAGAAGTCAAGTTTTATCACCGTGATGTTCGCAAAATCCTTAAGGAACTAGATACGCAAAAGGCATCAGGACCGGACGGAATACCTGCCATCGTGCTAAAGAACTGCGCCAACGAACTAACACCCGTTTTTTCCAGGCTTTTTCTCTGTCTTACGGAAAAGGGGTTTACCCATCCTCTTGGAAAGTCGCTCGAGTGCAACCTGTTCCAAAAAAAGGCAAGAAAACACCACGGCCTCAAACTATCGCCCAATTGCCTTGCTTCCAATAATCTCCAAGGTCATGGAACGTGTAGTCAATCAGCAACTACTCAAGTACCTCGAGAACAACAGAATAATCAGCGATAATTAGTTCATGGCAATATTCTAATAAAAAATAATTTTACTATTTTTAATTTTTAAATCGGGCTCCAATTTTCCACAATACGGCTTTCGCAAAGAGAGATCGACAGGAGATATATTGGCCTATGTCACTCATATATGGAGTAGAGCAATTGAGAACTATGGAGAGTCTCGAGCGATTGCGTTGGATATTTCAAAGGCATTCGACAGAGTTTGGCATGACGGACTGCTCAACAAACTGCCGTCCTTCGGACTGCCAGCCTCTCTCTGTAGCTGGCTTGCCAGTTTCCTAAAGAACCGATCTCTGCACGTTGCAGTTGATGGACACATCTCGGACACATTCACCATCAACGCAGGCGTGCCTCAAGGCGCAATACTTTCACCAACTCTGTTCCTCATCTATATTAATGACCTGCTGATCGAAACGAATAATCCTGTTTACAATTTTGCAGATGACAGTACCCTTGTCTCCCACTTTAGATCAGAAAAACCCTTACCAGCGACTGAGGCTCATCACCGCAGACAGGAGCAGATTGCGGCAATTAACCAAGACCTGGAGAAAGTTCAAACTTGGGGCGATCGTAATTTGGTCCAGTTCAATGCAGCAAAGACCCAGGCAGCCACCTTTACCAAGAGGGCCAATACAGCTGGCCCTGACATCATTATGGCAGGATCGACCATTCCTTCATCCTCGTCAATCGGGCTGCTGGGTGTCTCGGTCAACAGCAATATGTCCTGGCATGACCGCGTTGCTAACATCGCAAAGTCAGCCTCTCAGAAGCTTGGTGCGCTATTTCGCAACAAAAAACTCTACACACCGCAGCAGTTGGTCTTGCTCTACAAAGCGCAAATAAGACCGTGCTTAGAATATTGCTCACATATCTGGGGTGCCGCATCAAATCAAAGCACACCCTAAAGCTGCTGGATTCAATTCAGAAGAGAGGTGTGCGCCTCGTCGGCGACCCGGAGTTGACCTGGAATCTGGATAGTCTGGAACACCGCAGACATGTTGCCGGGATGTCTCTGTTTTACAGATACTTTCACGGCAGATGTTCCCAGAATTTGGCCCACCTCATCCCGCCCCTGGCAACTCCTGTCAGACAGTCACGACAGACGGCAAGAGCGCACCAGTTCGTCGTACAACTGGAAACACCTAGAACATCGGTTTACAAGAACTCCTTTGTCTGGCGCACTGCACCACTGTGGAATTCACTCACAGGACATCTGTTTCCCACTAATTACAACCTACAACTATTCAAGAGCCGTGTCAATCAACATCTTCGCACACACACCGCTCGTCGAGCGCCATAGGATCTGCCTTTAGTGTGTGTGCCTCTGCCATAAAAAAAAAAGAACATAGGACACTTTTAGCTTTTACTCGCGGCTTTCCTCGCGTTGATTTTTACGGTTAGTTTTAATCCTATTTTTTATTTTCTTGAGGTTATATTTGATTTTGGGTATGCCTTGGGTTAGTTTTTGTTCATTGCGCCCCTGTAGCGAGCAGAGGGCTATGCGTGAAGTGTAGTATTAGGCATTCTGATGTAAACGTTACAAATGTAATGCACGTCAGGCGGTATCTGTGACGAGAATGTGTTTTGCAGGCTGTCTGTAACCATTAGTGTAAAACGTGTTCTTTCTAACGCCTGGCAACCAATTCCAAATAAGTGGTTGCCTATATTCTGGCGTCACGCGGCCTAAGGTGGCATTAAATTTTCATGTCGATGATGTCGATATAGGATATGTTTACGCATCAGTGTCTCGAGTACTAGCAGACTCGCTCAATTTTTTTAAATTTTTTTCCTCCAATTCTTCGGAAGCTTCTTTTTTTCTACTTTACTCAAGTCACTTTCCATTTCTTGATTTGTTTTCTTTTCATGCTGTTATATCTTCAGTAGGCATTCCTCATGGAGAAGTATCATTGATTTTGTAATGGCTATATCTTAAACTCTGCCAATTTTTTGTAGCGAATCGTACACTAATCTTTGGCATATAAGTGAGTCTTCTTTAAAATTTTCAACCAGTCTCTCTATTGACAGAAACGCCCCTTTCTACAGTTGCGTTTCCGTGAATATTGTAAAAAGACGATGGATCACCTTTTTTAAACTACCATTTTCGATTACTCCCATCCAAAAACCGTCTCCTCCTTCACATCTGGAGTAATGATTCTATTGAATTAGAAATAGGAGTGCTTTGAAGAACTTCTCTTCTGTAACAAAACGCCTCATTAAGTTATTTAAAATAGATAATAGAGCATCATACAGAAATGGAACTAGAGGCCAATTTCAATTGTGAGAGAGCGTAGTCGAGAGTTTTGAGCATTGTCTGCTCACTCAAAATTCCCGGTTTAAACTTGATTTTCCTGTCGAATTCCCGGTTTTTCGTGTATTTGAGATTACCGTCTTTTTCCGGCTCCTAGACACCATCTATTGAGGTTTTATCTATTTAACCCTACAGTAGTCGCGCTATAGTATTTAGGGTAGAACGGTCGCGCGGGACTCACTCCGCGCAACTAAAAATATGAATTTTTGGTTTCTATGGCATTTTTTGATAAAAAAAAACTTTTTCTATTTTGGTAACATAAAGAAGTCTTTTCGATACGCAAAGTAGTGTCGAAAAGAAGCTCTTTTCGACATTACTTTTGTTGACTGATTACTATGATATTAACAAAATTGTTCAATGCCAAGGCTCACTAGCAAACATTTCGACACCGTTTTGAATGGGATTCCTAAAAATACAGACGTCAAAAGTGACAAGATGGACGTCCAACTTTTGATAGCGACTTGAATAAATTAATGTTTTTCATTAAAAAACGTGCAAAATAGAAAAAATAGTATAAAATACACGTTTTAAAAGACATTTAGCGCACTCGCACGTTAGGAAACTCCCCCCAAGCGGGTCGTTTCCTAATTTCGTGCTCGTGCGATAAAATATGGTCTTTTAAAACTAGTATCTTAATATACTATTAAAATATTGGACGGTTATTATTTGTCAGATCGGTCACCTGTTCTGAATACAGGCACTACTTTACTTACCTTAAAGACGTCAGGAAAAATACCCTGAGACGGGAGTGGGGAGAGGTGATCAAGAGGGATCACAAGATTGTCAGCGCATTCTTTTACAATTTTGCTGTTTAAGTCATAGATGTCGACTGAATAAGTACAATTTAAAATTTAAATCTTTTATAACACTTATAAAATAAAAAAGGCAAGCGACTCCAAGAAAAGGACTTTTAAATTTGTTATTAAAATCTAAGTTAATTGGTAGAGTGTGATTCCAGAGATTGTAAACTTTTCTTTTGGTTATACTTTCAGCAGCAGATACAAAAAAAAATCATTGAACTTGTCTGGCCTAATATAATTAAAAATTGTTTCTTTTTATTTCTTTCAAAATTTAGCAGCGTCCATAGTCCTTGTTTTCGGAATTTTTGATAAACTTGTTATATTCACATCGTTTTCTGTGTCGAATTTCCTGTCTGTAGTGCTGTTGAGGGTGTTTACATGCATTATATGACTTCTCGGCTTTTCTATGCTCTGATCTTGTTTTCAGGGTCATCAGACAGCTTCGAACTGCTCTTACGTTATCATTTACAGGTGGCTGTTCAAATGTAGGGTTTTGTTTTTTGTATGGGATGTGTACATTTTTAAGTTCGCTCGTGCATTCAGCCAAAAAAGAAGATACTTTCAACATCAGAGTCTTAGTAATGTGACCAATCTAAGTTATTCAAGGACAGATTAAAGTTAATCCTTCCCCAGTAATTTTTCTCTTATCAGTTATGCCACTCTTTTTACTTGAGAAGCTCAAGAGTAACACTATATTCTATTCTGGGCATAATGTAAAAATATTATCAATAGAAGTGTAATAGCCGGGTGTAGCACCTGATTTAGTTTCAATTGTTTCAACAATTTGTTTTAAAAATTATTTTCAATTGTTTCAAAAATAAATTAGGATTGTGCTAGCTCACCAATAAATAAAATAAATTGAGTTTCGAACTAGATCGCCAATAGAGAACATCCAGATAAAATAATAATTTTGTTTTAAATTAAGTTGAAAGTAATGTTTTAAGGAACAATGCTCGAGCCGCGTCTAAAGCTAAACTATTTTCCAAATTCTGCATGCATGCATATGCCATTATTAAAATAAAATAACTTACTATTGGCATATAATCCAAATACGTTGCATTGTGTTTAACTTCACAAGATCCGAAATCCGACTTGAATCACGAATGACTTACTTTTTTCGACTGCATTATACCAATAAGCGACTAGAAAAACGAACTTCAAGGAATATCAACCACTAGTTGCAAGCTTCAAAAACGGCCCCCCAAACTTTGTTCTAAAAAGAAAACCATTGGCCAGGGGGAGTTTCAAGTAAGAATATTCACCGAACAAAGATATTTGGATCGAAATGCAAAAATCGTGTTCCCCAATTTTAATTACCTTAATTTTGTCTAGATCGGATTTCAAAAGGCGTGTGACCAATTTTAATAGGGTAATTAAAATTAAATTTGGAACACTCGGCGGTATTGGAATTTACAAAACATGTTAAAACGCTAATTGCCATATTAAAATTTTCGGCGACTTAGGAATTTTAAGTGTTCTTAGTAAAAACATTTTAATAGCTGCAGGTGCAGAATCCATATTTTTCTAGGAGAAAATAAGTCGAAAAAGTTGATATAAAAGCGAAAAACTCCTTGGGAAAAAGTTAGTCAGAAACTATTCTCCACGCGTTGCAGACTGTGACTCTGCCCAAATGGGAACTCGGGAAATTTAATATAAATTTATCTTTCAAGAATGTTACTCTGTCCAAATGGTTAAACAGAATTGACCAACCCGTAAAAAGTGTCTCTAAGTGCAAGAGACGCGTGGAAATTAAATAAGTAAGGAAATTCATTTCGTCGTCGGCTCGAAAAAGTACTATAGAAAACGTTGTTTGAAATTGATCACTCGTCGTGAGAGAAGGAGGTCTAACAGCTATTAAGGCTAGGATAGCAGGTTCCGGATTAACATTAAGACCTAGAAAGTAAGTTTAGGTTAAATGATAATGCTTAGGGTGCCTCAGGGCCGCCGTAAGCGGGCGTGCAAAGCGTGCACCGCACACGGGCTGCAGGCCCAGGGGGCGGCAAATCGAGCGCCGGCTAGCCGCGCGACCAATAGGCATTTTATAATTTTTTGTAATTTTTCATATATATATTTTTCTATGAATTTTTCATAATCATAATTGAGTGCAAAAGATTACAAGGTGGCGGAGCAATCACGGAGGAACCACAACAATTTTTATGAGGTAAAAAAATCTATTTTTGTTGGTAAATTCTCTTATTTTAATTACTAGGGGGGCTGTTTTTAATAAAACCTTGTTAATTATACATCAAAATGAGGGAAATTTAATGCAGATTCTAAAAATATATAGTTTCCGTAACCCCAAATTAGCTCATATTAAAGTATTGATTTTTTTGGACAAAACCCCCCAAAAAGGATAATAAAGCAATTAATGTCCTTTAGCCCGTCCTGTCCTTAGAGCGCGCGAGGCGTGCCCGTTGAGGGGATAAGAAAATATGTCATAGTATAGAAAAAAATCCGACCGAATGACGTTAAAACCGCCATCTATTGGCATCCGTTAAAACTAAGATGCATTACCAAACGTCGTCTGTCATTCTATGAAAAACAGAACTGGCGAAGTTAGGGGAATCCCCTTTACGCTTCCTTCTCAATTGGTAGGTTAGGTACCTAGATACTTGTACGCATTAGAACAGTGCTATGGTAGATAAATAGTAACGATGGTACATTAAATTGCAATTATTTTGTTAATAGTTCTTTTGAGGTGAATTTCAGCTTAATTCTTGATATTTAAACTTGTCTAGTGTAATCATAATTCAATCATCCGTCAGTATAAAATAGAAGTGCAAAGGAATCGTAACGTAATTATGGTAAGTACTAACCTACGTTTATTTATAGACTTATCACAATAATTACTGTTCAAGGAACAATAAATAAGGGAATTTAATTATTAAATAATATACGTTTTAGTATATAAAATTCGTCTTTAATAGTAATTTTGAAAGTTAATGAATAGGTTATGTTATGATTGAAATGAACTTATTGTAGAAAACGTTACGTGGGTTCGAAGTTCGAATCCTATTTGTCTGAACTTTTCCGGCATAGTATTGTATCAAAAAAAAATAATTAAAAAAATACCTTACATTTACAAATAATTTCAGGAACCGCAGAAAAGGAGAAAACTTTCGGGAGCGCAATTTCTAATATAGAGTACAGTTTTATTTTAGAATCCTAGATCAGACAATAACTTCTTTAAAGGATAGATTCGACGAGTTAAAAACATTTACCGACGTATTTGGCTTTTTTAGCAATAACTTATTTAATTATTCCAATGATGAGTTAATGAAACATTGTAAAGATTTAAATCTGAAACTTAAAGATGATTCAAGTAGTGAATCAAATATTGACGGTATTGATTTATTTAATGAAATCATTGCATTAAAATTGCATTTTGCAGAAAACCAGTATAATGATCCACAAACCTTATTACAATATCTTTTTGCCAATGACTTAATTTCAACATTTCCGAACACAGCAATAGCGCTAAGAATAATATTACTACACTGCCAGTTTCAGTTGCATCTGGTGAAAGATCCTTTTCAAAATTAAAAATTATCAAAAACTATTTAAAATCAACAATGCTTTAGCAAAGACTAAGTTATTTAGGTACAGTTTCAATTGAACATGAAATTTTAGACAGTTTGGATACAAGAATGTTGATAGAAGATTTCGCAAATGTAAAGGCAAGAAGAGTTAAATTTTTGTAAACAAAAATAATAAGTACTTAATTATTTAAAATAAATGTGTTATCTTCGTTAAGTTGTTTTTTTCGCCACCATAATGAGAAAACATTAATTATCCTTTTTTTGACAAAACTCAGAACATGAGAAAACATTAATTATCCTTATTTTGACAAAACTCGAGAGTAAGTAGTCGTAGGGTAGGGCGGCATAATCGGTATTGGACGCGGGCGACGAAACAGCTAGCGGCGGGCCTGGGGTGCCTGCGTATGTATAGAAACATAATTGCTGTATGTGTTTGATAATTTCATGAGTATCTCATTAAAATTCAGTGCTAGTGCCATTCTGTATTTCATTTATTAGGGAATGTAGAATTTTCTCACCATATTCTCTGATTGAATTTAAGCTCCACGGAAAGTTCGATACAAAGTAAATCACAGCGGTATAAGTATTAATGCTAATGAATTTTCTACTTATTATGTCATAACTAATTGTCTATCGAACTTTTAAATACCTAGGTCATATTAGAAATTACCTGAACAAATTGGAGCCAACCACTGATTAAATATAAAAATGCTTTAAATTGTGTGCTCCCTTAAAGTTGAAATCTCAATTAATATTTTAAACCGGAAAATGATTTGGCCTACGCTCATTTAATTATAACTAAGGTTAGATTTGAGTACTGAAAAGTGGAATGAAGTTACTGACTACTAGGTGGAGAAATAGGGGTTGTTGCCCATGTTGTCTAGGCAAATTATTTTCATCAAAATAGGGTGTCAACACACTGGTACTGCGCACCTGGTGTTAGAAAATAAACAGGAGTTGAAGAAAAGGGCCGAAAATACAGTAAGTACATAAAAGGGTGTAATCGGCGTTCATTACACAAGTTTCGTATGTATTAGCATTGATTGACTAATTAATCAATCAACGGTATTAGTCATCCTTGTATATTCGTTAATTGTAGGTGTAATTCCAAAAGATGACATTAGACAGGTTAGGTTCTGTTGCACTGTATTACAAAAAAATCAATATTGGAGTAATCGGCTATCACTACATTCTCATATTTGCACATGTGAGCAAGTAATGCCTCAAACTATTCTAAAAAGAACACTAAAGCTAGGTTTTCCTGTTCTATACAAAGATTGCTTTGGCTGAGACTACTCCACACCACAGCATCCCAAAGAAAGTTCCGAGTTATAATCTTTCAGATCTCACAGACTTAACTCACAAGATTGTCGTACTTAAACATGGCAGCCCCTCCATGAATATGATAGTCTCAAAGTAAATTATTTTGTGAAAAGTTGTATACAAGGAGAGCACCATAAAGCTCATAACCTACTTATGTCATTATTTTTATTTATTGCGGTATTTTTATTTAAAAAAAAACAATGAGAGGGGAGTATGTTTTGATTTATTTAATATTTGGTATAACAATAATATAAACAAAATGCTCTACTTTCTCCTTTTTCTCCATCTTCCTAGGTCTATGAAATTAAAGTTGTGCTGCTTATTTTCTACCATAGTAAGCTAAAATAATAACAGTAGTAAGTTAGTAACAAATATATGGAGTTTATGTCATGACCATACGGTCCAAACAAATAAATGCTAACAAAAACCACCTGTAAACGATATGACTAAACTTTAATAAAATTGCACCACGCGCTATGAATTGGTGGAGCTAAGACTACTACGGTAAGTATTAAATTTGAGACTATATATATTTTGCATTTATTCCTTTATGCATTCTATACTATCATTTCAAATTCATCTCACATTTATTTAATAAAAAAAAAACAATAAACATAATAACAAATATCTAATGAGTTGTTTATTTACATCTTTTTTAAGGAATTTTTACTGTGCAAATGACAAGTGCGCTGATATACTAGAGGCGCGTTCGGGATGCTCACGCCATTCACTCCGTGCATACCTAAAATGCTCCAGCCGTTCGGGTAAAGCTTTTCGTGCAAATGGAGTAGCTCTTTCAGCGTTCGACTATTACGGAGTGGGGTAAAAAGAGTTTACTCCAAAAGTTCCACCTCGCAGAAGGAAGATTGTGGAGTGAGCCTGCGTAATTTGAGAATCGAGCGAAAAGAGTCATTTTCGATTTTCATTTTGTGTCTTGTTTCTTGAGAATTTGAATTTTATTTGGGTCATATGCACAAATTTTGTGGCCATGTGTAGTCCAAGATTATAAAAATATGGAAATAAGTAAATATCCGCATTGTCCTGTTGTAGACGAGGCAGGTAACCCCGTTATATTTGATGGGTCACAGGTACTACGTAACAAAAAATTGTAATTGAGCAAACATTGTGTCAGAATTCTCTTAAAAACCCTTTTCCTAAAAATTAAAATTGAAAACAAAAAACAGCTGTCTCGAATCCGTCAGTAATCTGTCGTTTCCAGGTCCAACAACTCCGAATCGTTCGACTATACATATTGACTCCATACGCTCCAAGATCACGTGCACGAAAATCCACTCGTACTCCACTCCAACTCCATTTTAATACCCGAACCCAGCTTAGGTGACCATGAAATAGTTTCTCAGCCTGTCGATTTCATAGCATTATCCTTGGCAGGAAAATTATAGGTTTGTGAATTTAATGGTAAGTGTGACACGTTAGATACCCAATAACACAGCAGGCTAGTTTCGTTCCGAAGTCAATCGCAATTCCCAGGGAGAATTATGGTGTAGGGACAGATAGTAGTTCTATGCATATCATCTAAGGGCTCTGGAAATTATTCCAGCAGGTTGGTGAGCACCGTGCATCTTGGCGTGTTAACAAATCTGATCTCACTCCTTTTTCAGGTAGATGTAGAGATATAACTTTAGAAGTGCCTCAATAGGGATGTAATATGAAAATCTAATAATCGCCAGGCATGCATATCCCTGTCTGCTACAGAAAAACTAGATCTAGATTATTATCTAGATACAGTTTTTCGGCGGACAGGGATATATTTAGGTACAGTATGTTCCGTCAACTGTTTTACAGGATAGAATAACTAGACATAGAGTGATTGTAGATTAGGAAAAAGAACATATGCTTTAGCGGAACATGTCATAAAAACAAACCATAATATTACTTTTCAAAATATTGAAATAATAAGTCAAGAAACTAATAAAAACAAAAGACGTTTTCTTGAAATGGTGGAAATTCATTTACATCAAAATTGTCTGAACAAAGAACACTGAAGATCTTAGCATTATATACTCTTATCTACTAACAACTTTTAATAAACTTAATAATGTATCGAATAACATCTCTACATCATCGTCAGAAAAAAATTATTATACGAAAAATAGAACAATGAAAACCTGCATCTCGTATATCCTTTTGGTTATGAGAGATAAATATAAAAATAAATAATCAAACATAATGAAAATTCACCACCACCATACAGATTTAAATTGGCCGCCAAGAATTGTAACGAATCACAGCCTTCATTGTGTCCCCAATAGCAAATCATAAAAATGCGGGAAAACAAATGATGGGTACAGGGGAAAAACAAAGTCACATTTTTTATGGGAAACTTTTTTATTATTGATTTCACAGAAAATTTTATTCTTGATAAAAGTTGGTGCTTGGAAAAAAACTAATTTTGAGAATGCTAAATTAAGGATAAGTAATACAGGGTACTTAAAAAATACAAAAAAATGATGGTTAAAGAACAAAAGCTTTGGAATATCGGAAAACCTTCTACAGAAAAAATAAAGCTCGTATTAAGATAAAAATAAAAGTCAAATGCCATTTTTTTCAAAAGTGCACCGTTGCGGAGAAAATCCGTGTCAATTATTGAAAAAACACTCTTTTTCTTAATTTTGTCCTTATTTTTTCAGCAGCGATGCACTTTTGGAAAAAATGGTATTTGACTTTTATTTTTATCTTAATAAGAGCTTTATTTTTTCTGTAGAAGGTTTTCCGATATTCCAAAGTTTTTGTTTTTTTAACCATCATTTTTGTATTTTTAAGTACCCTGTATAAGTTATCCTTAATTTAGCATTGTCAAAATTAGTTTTTTCCAAGCACCAACTTTTATGAAGAATAAAATTTTGTGTGAAATCGATAATAAAAAAGTTTCCCATAAGAAATGTGACTTAGATCGTTTTTCCCCTGTACCCTTCAAATGTATTTCGATACGAAATCTGTTTTATAGCCAGTAGTTGAAATCCATTCATGCCATGTTTTTGCATAAAATGCAAGAATTTGCCAGTATATTTGGTGATTATTTCTCCACAGTCTATTCATACAGCCACCTTAATGCACCCGATCACCAGATATTCATATCCCAGAATTGCATATCACAATTTCTGATATCTTCACTAAGCTTTCATCTCTCGACATTAACAAGGGTCCTGAACCGGATGAAGTGCCTACAATATTTCTTAAGAACTGCTGCTTTAATCTATCCAGACCTCTTTGCCATATCATCCACCTTTCACTCCAAACCGGAATATTCCCAGATCGTTGGAAGGAAAGCTTTCTGAAGCCAATTTTTAAGACGGGTTGTTAGACCCGTTGGTCTACTTATGGTCCTATAAGCGTCTTGAGTGCAATTCCCAAGAATTTTGAGAGTGTGGTTTATGACTTTTTGTCTCCTCTGTAGAGTGCTAGGGAGTCGTTTCGGCTAGTAACGGCTATTTTCAGCCCCCCGGCACTGCTACCTTTACCAGATATTTTGTGCATGACTCTACAACTTGCGCCAAAGAGACGTAGGCTTCTTCCAAACAAAGTTATTTTCTTGGGAGGTAGTTGACTCACCTCTTGAGGTGATAGCTTTACTCCTTCAAGGTACTTGAGCATTTTACAGAGTTGGGTTGGGCATTGGCAGAGTAGATGTTCTGCGGTTTCGGTTGCATTATTGCAAAATCTGCATTAGTCGTCTTCTGCTTTGCCTATTGCCTTTAGGTGGTATTTTACCGGGCAGTGTCCCGTGAGCAGTCCGGCAACAGTTCTAATATCTGCTCTGTTCATGTCTAAGAGCTGTTCTGCTCGTGTCATCTACTCGAGCCTCTTCTAATTGATCAACAATTTGGTTTTAGACCTCGTAAGTCAACTGAGTTAAATCTGCTAGTTCATGTGGATTTTCTGCCGGGTGCCTTGGGGGGAGGCTGGCAAATTGATACAATTTACACTGACTTTTCAAAGGCGTTCGACAGGGTATAGAGTCTTAGTTCATAAGCTCGGAAGGTTTGGCATTGGTGAACCTCTAATCTCTTGGTTTGAGAGCTATTTGACGGGGCGCAGACAGATTGTCAAGATCGGTAATCGGCCTTTAATGTCCCCTCCGGGTGCCCCAGGGATATCACCTTGGTCCACTTCCCTTTAATGTTTTCATTAATGATATACATGAATGTTTCACTTGCAGTCACTACTTGCTTTTTGCTGATCTCAAATTGAGTTGTCTAATCAGGACTCCCGAGGATTGTGATAAACTCCAGTGTATGACTTGATTAATTTGCAAGATTGGCGTTCGAGGAATGGCATGAAGCTCAACCCAGGCAAATGTAAGGCCATGACTTTTTCCCGCTCCAGGACCCCAATAAATTTTCAGTACAAGATCAAACAATACTATCTCGAGAATACATCTTTTGTCTCGGACCTGGATTTCACTTTGGATACAACTCTCCAGTTTTCTCAACACCTTTTTAATGTGGTCGGTAAGGCTTTTCAAATGCTGGGTTTTATTAAAAGAACCACTGAAAACTTTACTAATTTTTGGGCTTTGAAGATCCTCTATTGCGCTGGAGTATACTTCTTCCGTCTGGTCTCCCTTTTATGGCATCCATATTCAAACTCTTAGTTTGGTCGAGCACAAGTTTTTTTTTTTGAAACAGGTGGCATACAAATTAAATATCCTGGATAACTATACCGACTCTCAAATACCAACTTTGCTCCATATGTCACTAATTATATTATGTCACAAAAGAAAGATATCTCAAAATTTTGTATAATATATTACACGGAAGAGACGCAGCTCCAGAATTGCTCGACAAGACACCCTTTTTAGTAAAGAAAAAATAAAATCTGCAAAATCGAATCTACCTATGTCTCCAGATTCCATTTATTCTTAACCTTCCATTAGTCGCGTATGTATCTGACAAATACACGCATAATACTTATGATGATTTCTCAAAAAAATAATAACAGTATAATTGTATGGCCTGCAATAATCCTTAAGTAACTAGTAGGGAATACTTTCCTAGAATTACACTACTACCTTTATTTGGTATTTTATAATTTATGCAAAACCGTCCCGGCGCGGGAATTGTACCTGGGAGGTACAATGCTACTATTCCTGTTAGGGTCAGGCCGCCTCAGTCGCATTCCTAGCCATCACATGAAACGTGTATCTAAGTTGTGTATAATTGATTTTTGTTCGTATCTAAGGGTGTAGTATTTATTCGAGGAGTGTTTTTGCCTTAACCAGTGAGAAAAATGAGTAAAAAATATATATGACATGTAAAACGTACTTATGTTTAAAATTACAGGCTAAGATAATATGTGACAAATGTCTGAATACAGATGAAGCCAGTAATTATTCTTCTGATTAATATTTATATAATTTTGGTTAGTTTTTAACTTCGTTCTATCTATCTATAATCTAAGGTACATACGGTAACAGAAACTAGAAGAAAAGAGTTTAAATATAAGAAGATACAAGTAGTTTTAAAGAAACAATACACTAAGGGAGTACTTCGAACTGGACCCAGGGAAAAAGTAAAACAAAAAGAAAAAAAATTACTAAGAAGGAACACGTAACTAAGTAATTAAGAAGTAACCAAAAACTAAGCAAATACACACAGAAACGAAGAAACTAAGAAGGTGGCGTAGAGGACGATAGTACAGGAGATGATGAAGAACGCAAATGATCACGATAAGTACCTAATTCGGAAAATCGTAGAGGAAAAAGAAACATGGGCGTTAATTTTTTTTTAATGGGGATTCAAGTAACTAAAGAAGTTATAATTTCAAATGCAAGTGTTAATGACAGTACCTTATTGGGATAATCATTGAAAAAACACGTAGGTATTAAAGGAAGAAGATGATAAATTGAGATATATAACTAGGGGAAAAAGTTATAAGTTTAAATGCAAGTGTTTAACGATAGTACCTTACTGGGAAAGTCACAGAAAAAAAAACACACAGGCATTTAATTAAAGGAGAAATTGGAGAATAAAAGAGATAATATTGAGAGTAAATGAGTTATAATATTGAACTAAAATAAAGGAGCAGCTAGAAAGCGAAATTATATACAGCCCGTATAGGAAATGTTGTATCCAACTGTCGCAGATAAGTACCTAATAGGGAAGATCATAAGTCAGGCACTTGGGCAACAAAAGGACCTAGGAGATGAAATTAGAAGCCATAGACGGGCATATATAAAGATAAGGAAAAGTAGACAGTATATGAGGAGATAGTAAACTAAAGTAGTAATAGAAAAATGGAACATAAGTTAAAAGTACCACAGCACATGAAGCCAGTGATAAGTATCATATGGAGAAAAATCACAACAAATTAAGAGAGAAAAAATTAGAGAATATATATCTGTATCGATCGCTAAAATACATGGAGATAGATACAGTACATAGAGATAGACACAATACGTAGAGGCAGATAAAATATGTACATAAAAGATTAACAACAAGCCATCAGAATAATAAAACATAGATAAGATAAAGAAATAAAATAAGGGCCCTTAAAGTATAGAAACATAGAAATAACAGAATAAATAGCATATATGTTGACCGAAGAAACCTTAGAATAAGTAAATATATTATAAGAATAAGCCAACATAAAGATAGAAAAAAGAATTACGGATAGAATAAGGAAACATAGATTAAGAACATGAAGCAAGTAGAACAGACGCCATACTTATAGGAAACAAACGCTAAATCATAGCATTCTAGATACACATCCAAATGCAACCCGGGAAATGCACCAAATATAAAACATAAGTAAAATAAAACCATTAAAAAATTAAGGCCTACAAGACAGCCCAGGTGAGTTAATTTACACCGAAAAATAAACATATTATTAATCATACATCATCCTTCTTAGAGAATGCGCCGGCTCTAGAGAGGATAATGATAATTATTAATATCCAAATCCAGCAGATTGTCAGCATTCACTAATAATTTTTATTTTCAACAGAAACAAACTGGCAATGGAATACAAGCACAAGTACCTGAAACTTCCATGATTTGTCTCAAGTACAAGGCTACCCAACAACGAACGCGACGCCGACGCCACAAATACTACAGAGGGTGTAGAAATTGCTAATGCCGCAATTTAATAAGTATAACAACGTAGTACACATATTTTAGCATAAATTGTAATATTTTTTATCCAATTATACATACAGTATGATTTAAACCTTACTATTACGATATTAAGGATACTATAGGATATATCTTAACATATCACAAACAACTAGAGGAAACTAAGCGATATTCTATCCAAAGCATGCATATATGGCTTTGGGGACTACTATAGGGCCATAAATGAATAAGATAGTTGAATGAAATAATACAAGCTCGAGTTGCCTCTCTTCCACTTAATTTGACTTTTTTTTTACTGCTTTGACTCCATTTCATTGTCTTACTTCATTCTGTTGTTTTGAATATTGTGTTCAGTGTAGAAAAGATTGTATCGTTAACCTTTATTTTAAAATGTCTTAAGTGTATTTTATATTTTTAATTGGGGACCTTTTTTAAATTGTGATATAAGACTATTGTATGACTTGTCTATAAATTTGTATTTTTCAGACCAATAAATATTATTACTATTATAGGGAATAAGACAAAAAAGGATAGCAAAAAAAAGCAAATATACCAATAATACACATGGCCCGCTATCACGCCATCATATAGAAGTAGTAATATTTGAAGGAGGCCAGGGATGATTGCGCACCACCCGAATGTAATGCATGGCAAACAGAAGAGTCTACAAGAAAAAGGGGGAAAATAACATACACCAAAAGACAACTGAAAAACAATCAACCTACCGATGGCATCTCAGGAAATACCCTCCTGGCCTCTCGTTGAAATAGCCAAAAAAAAAACGTCTTTCTGCATTTAAAAAAAAATATATATATAAATAATAATAATTTCTATCTTCATTATCAATGACTTTTCAACTTTTTAGTCTAAATGGGGCTTTGTAGCATTGGAGACCAATGCTCCTAAGGTGTTAATGAAAGATTCTAGTATAAGAAAAAACACTCAGTCTAAAGTTTAAACTTGATACTTGATCTTGAAAGATAATTATTATGCTTATTATCTAAACATGTTTTAAAAACAATCAGTAAACTTTCAACAAATTTTAGTATAAAAAATCGAGCGGACCGAGTAAACGACAACTTGGTTCAGTTTGTGGTTCCTTTATGGAGCGTACTGGCAACAAGTTCAGCCCACTGTTCATCTATTTGGTACCTTCAAGGGAAAGGCTCTTGGGTGATCAACCAGAGTTATTTGGTACCTTAATGGGAAAGACTCTGGGGTGTTAAACTTTCTTTTGCATTTTGTTCCTTTACGGGAAATGCACAAATAAACTTCTCTTAGAACATGTCAGTTAAAGAAATAATAAAAATAAGTTAATTAAAATCAGATATATAAAGTAACCCAAGCAACTCTGTTAGAATCAACATAATTTAAAAGTATTTCGAGGAAGTCTCAATTTGTCTCATGAATCCGAACGGGTCGCGTCTGATAAGTCTCCAACGAATAGTCATGCGTTCCACGCTCCTCTGGTAGAATATATTTAAACATAGTTATCAACATAAGGGCATACGTTAACTTATACTAAACCTGGGCAGTAATAGACATATATTTAGTAACGATGCGAATTTTTGTCCTCCGCCATCATCATCTGAGCTACGCAACCTGAAAGAGCAAAGAGGATCACCACAAGTCATAATCTCCGCCACACGTGGTGGTTAGCGCCTAAATCCTCTTTGACAATATTAACGATTTTTCAACCATCAGAACCCTTTTTTTAAATTAAAACAGTATATTTTTATATGTATTTGCGAGATACGACGCGACTAACGATTTTATAAATACCCACGCGCCTATTGGAAGGTTAATATAAGGAAGCTATACAAATTCTACTCTTAAAATTGTATAATTTAAATAGTGGATAGTTCTAAAACTTACTTTGTTATTGATATATCTGGCATGCCTGGGTCGGCTCCTTTTTTAAATCCTAGAAAATAGATGTTAATATGTTGTAATGAAGATTATTTGGAAGAAGTACTTACCTAAATAGAGAACTGTGGGGATAAATGCATAGTGGAAAACAGTTTTTCCAAGTTCGATAACTATTGATAAACGATGCTTTACTCCCTCAGATAGGGCCATATTTATAGATATAAATCTGTAATAAATATACTGTAAATTTTGCAACAAAAAATTTTGGTGAATAATAACTAGGTATATGAATATGAAAGAAAATATGAATGCAAAAAATAAGGTTAGCTTAGCATTAGCTTCTTCCCCTCCTTTGACGTGGCTCGAAGAGATTCGACTCTAGCGATCAGAGGTTATAAATCATACTGACGAGTGCGCACTCGTCGGTCAAAAATACAAATATTTTTAAAGATGTTTTTTTCTTGATTTTGGGCATGGCTTGTGTTAGTTTTGTACTCTTTGGTTTTGCTTAGTAACGCTCCCGAAGCGAGCGGATGGCTATACGGAAAGTGAATTATTAGAATTTTAAAATCAGTGGCATAACTACGGGGGGCCGGGCCTCCCCCCCTCCCAGGAAATGGCTGACTTTGATTTTTCTTATCCATATCACAATAACAAGCCCACCCTAGGCTCCCCCCAAGTCGGATAGTAAACATACGGATTAATTTCATTAGCGTCTTGCCCCTCATCCCGAACTGCGCTATGTTGTTTATACAAATATTGAAACAATTGACAACAAAATTTGTTCTTGCACTATTGATTATTATATTAAATAAATTTCTTCATTTAGTTTAAAAGTTCAGTTTTTTATTAACCAACTAAATTTTAATTGTCACTGTTTATCTAAATAAAAGACCGGCAAAGTGTCGTGGAATACCAGCGCATAATATTTTTTATTTAATAACAACCGAGATAATAACGAAAGATGGGCACAAAGGCTACCTACCTTGTGACTTCATCGAAATCGAAAATTGTACGTCCTTCCATTTTCTACACAATCACAAGTGCAAAGTTTCATGGAATAGGACAGCCCGTTAAATTTTGCAAATTACGTTAACAAATAAACATTAAACTAAACAGAACTGCTCACTGCATTCATTAAACGATTAAACCACAGCTTATACACTACCAGCTACTCATCTCTATCGAAATCGGAAAGTTGGAGTGTCGGGCACTGCGCATACTTGGCAGTGCCCTGAGTGGTTCAGTTCCACGGTCTCGTGATTTTTCAGGCAATGTAATGACACGAAGCGAACTTAATTTAAAATGAATATTCGCTTCAAAATCCATGACAAATTCGTCCGAAGCTACGGCTATCACCCTAAAAAGACCGGAAATTTCGGATTTGTATACAATTTTGTCATTTAAAATCGTTTTAAAACGGATTTTAGACGATAAAACATCTTATTTCAAATTAAACGACCTGTCAAACGTATTATTCAGATGCCCAGACGTTTAAAACAATATTAAGTCATAGCCCTGTTCTAAAATTTTCACTTGACTTTCTCAAATCAAAAGATGCCGCCGCAAGATGAGTAGCTGTGATTAAACCCTTCCAACCCACACAATCGATAATACCCGATCTCTCGAAAATCCGACAATATGACAACACTGTTTTTAACTTTCCGAACGCATTCGAACCAAGAACTTTAATTATTCTTGCATTCGACCGGTATCGTACCTTTAGGAAAATATAGAATTAGGACTCGTGTGGTGTTCCAGTAATGGGTGTTCCCGTTTATTCATTATTCACTGCACGCGTTTGCATAACTTTTCCTTTCGAGAAAAGCAGGAACGTGAGAGTGTGAGAGGTTGACTCAGGTGGTGAAGCTCGCGTCTCTAGAACGCAAAGTGAGTGGTTCGACGCCCGGTTCTTGCTAGTTTTTTTTTATTATTGGATTAGTTAGTTTTTTGGCATGCCTTGGGTTAGTTTTTGTTGGTTGCGCCCAGCAGCGAGCGGAGGGAATTGTATGAAGTAAAAATGTAAAAATACAAATGTAAACATTAAACAACGCGTGTAGCGTCATAAATCATGCCGTTCGGCAGAAATCATGATCAGGCTCCCCAGACACGGCTACATAGGTATTTATGCCTGGCGACTATCCCATAACTCTCAGCAGTCAGCTGTTTTCATGTACTTCGTGATGTAACAAATCGTTTGTATGCCTCTGATGGTCTAGAGGTTTGCATGGTTAGCCTTCACTTCGGCAACGCGAGTTCAAACTCCATCGGTTTCTTTTTATTTTTTTTAAGGTTAGATTTCTAAACAGTTTTTTTTTCTTGATTTTAAGTATGTTTTGGGTTAGTTTGGGTTAGCACCTGGTTAGTTTCCTTTTCTTGAGCCCGCGGAGCGAGCGAAGAGCCTGCGAAAAGTGAATTTAGGCATGCTGCTGAGAGTTATGGGCTAGTCTCCAGACGTAAGTTACATAGGTGGCCGTGCCCCAGAGCGGCGAGACGCTAGTATTAAGTTCCGCCGTTACCTACGAGAACGAGTGTAGCGACAGTCTTGATTTTGGCTGCCATCAAGGTCGAATGTTACAAACCTACAAAGTTGTTAAATATATCCTGGTTTTTAGTTAGATAAAGCAAAATATTTCGTTAAAAGGGCATCCAAAGTACGGGTACGTATTACAATAAGTAATAATTCACTTTTCGCAACTAACCAGGGGCTAACTCAAGACATACCCAAAATCAAGAAAAAACAGTTTAGAAATTTAACCGTAAAAAATAGAGAAAAAAGCAACGGGGTTTGAACTCGGACCGCCACCGATAGTCGCTGAATTGAGACCTAACCATCTAAACCTCTAGACCACGACTCTTGCAAAAAAAATCTAGGGACAGCTCCGCAACTCTGAGCAGAGTCATGTGGGTTGCCTAAATTCACTTTTCGCATGGCACTCCGCTCGCTACGGGGGCTCAAGAAAAGGAAACTAACCAGGTGGTAACCCAAGACATACCCAAAATCAAGACAAAAACTGTTTAAAAATATAACAAAAAAAAACCGTCGGGGTTTGAACTCGAGTCACCGAAGTGAGGGCCAACCATGCAGACCTCTAGACCACCAGAACACATACAGACAACTGGTTGTACGCGAAATACATCGAAAGCACTTGACGGCTCAACACAAAATGTATGAATAAATGTTAAGTGCACACATAAATAGTTGAGACATAAATAGTTTACTCTGCTCAGAGTTGTGGGGCTGCCCCCAGAATCTTGTGGCTCTTACTGCAAATCGATTGCATCGCGAGACATCGAATGTAATGCATTTTAAGATCCTTTACACAAATAGTGTCCTATGTAAAAATCGACCTCTCCTATTGGTCGATCCATCTCGTATTGCAATACGTCTTCGTGATGCAATCGACTTCTGTCAAGAGCTCTCGTGGTTCAAACCCCGTTGCTTTTTTTATTATTTTTATAAGATTATGTTTCTAAACAGTTTTTTCTCGATTTTGGATATGTCTTGGGTTAGCACCTGGCTAGTTTCCTTTTCCGAGCCCCCGTAGCGAGCGAAGCGAGCGGAGGGCCATGCGTATCGACCAATAGGTCGGGCCGATTTTTTACATAGTGCACTATTTGTGTTAAAAGATCTTATAATGCGAATGTAATCGCTCGAGTTAACCACACCTACACTAGATGGCGCTGGAGACGCTTTTACACAGCTTATTGGTAAGCTGTGGTTTTATCTTGATGTCAGCCAAAATCAAGACTGTCGTGAGACACTCATAATAATGTAAGTCACAGTTGTCAGTATTGTTTATAAAGGGTAGTTCATATAGCAACGAATCACGAAATACGAATCACGAATTTTAACGCCATTGGTCAGAATAATTGACGGGAGAGTTGACAGGTGCATAATTTAAGATTTTACGAATTCGTGAAATTTAAAATCTACGGCGCGGGAAACTTGAGTTTTCAAGATTTTACGAATTCGTGAAAAATTTCGGGCGATTTGACAGTTTGCATATTGGTTTTTAGGTTAGATTAAATTAGTTTTGATTTGTTTTCGTTATTTTTTCGTATGTATGATGTTTGATTCGCCCTTATATATTTACCTATGATATGTGAAGAGTATAAGATAAGCTTTTTATGACAACCGGCAGCTAAATATCTTAAAATAAAATATGAAAATAATAATGAACTACGGTTGATATTGACGCTCTACTGTACCAATAATATTAACTGCTGGTGATAAAAGTTTTATCTTAAAATATACCTATATCTAAGTGGAAGAGATAACGTCTCTGGTGCTGAAATTGGCTCTCGGGTGTGGTATTTTTTTTTGTATATGGAGAAATCTTTTCCACAAGGAAATCGAAGTCTTTCAAAGACATTTTATGGTAGTTCCTAAATATTTTCTCCTCATTTACCCTAATTTTTTGCACGAAATTATGATATTCCATGCGACCACCGTTGCTTAAAGATCTCACAGACACCAATAGACCTATTCCTATTCCTATTATTCTTTTTTGTCGCATCTTAAGCAACAAGTAAGCTCCTATTACACGTCTACGTCTATGTCGGCAATAAAATACATTCATATTAGAATATTAATTATTAATTTTGAAAAACACAAAAAGGAAACACAACCCTCCTAACCTATCGTCAAAGGTAAATGTCACAGTGAAAATTTGACATTTCCTAGAAACGTCTACGAATTTCGTCTTCGTATGAAATGGTCACTTTTCACGAATTTGTAAAAACAACGATTCGTGATTCGTGTTTCGTGATTCGTTGCTATATGAACTCGGCTTAACCTAGTGTCTCGCGACAGTCTTGATTTTGGCTGCCGTCAAGGTCGAATGTTACAAATGCGGATACAGACCAGAGGACCAAAGAATCCCTCTTCTTGAATGAATTTTACGTCTGTAGTAAAATTCATTCAAAGAAGGGGGATTCTTTGTGAGTGTATTCGCGGAAACACATGCAAGCTGGCAAGCTGCTAGATAATAAGTAATATTTCACTTTTCGCTTGGCCCTCCGCTCGCTACGGGGCTCAAGAAAAGTAAACAATCCAGGTGCTAGCCCAAACGTAATCCAAGACATACCCAAAATAAAAAAAACTGTTTGCTAACCAAAACTAACCCAAGACATACCCAAAATCAAGAAAAAACTATTTAGAAACTTAACTGCAAAAAAAAGCAACGGGGTTTGAACCCGGGCCGCCGCCGATAGTCGCTGAATTGAGACCTAAACATCTAAACCTCCAGACCACCACGGCTCTTGCTGCAAATTGATTGCATCACGAGCATTTTAAGATCCTTTACACAAATAGTGCACTATGCAAAAATCGACCTATCCTATTGGTCGATCCACCTCTATTAGAATATGTCCTCGAGTCTTCGTGATGCAATCGGTTTCTGTCAAGAGCTCTCGTGGTGTAGAGGTTTAGACAACTGGGTCTCACCTGGACGGCCCGGGTTCAAACCCCGTTGCTTTTTTTTATTATTTTTTTTAAGATTATGTTTCTAAACAGTTTTTTTCTTGATTTTGGGTATGTCTTGGGTTAGTTTGGGTTAGCACCTGGTTAGTTTCCTCTTCTTGAGCCCCCGTACCGAGCGAAGCGAGCGGAGGGCCATGTGGATCGACCAATAGGAAAGGCCGATTTTTATATAGTGCACTATTTGTGTAAATGACCTTATAATGCGCATCACGAAGACATCGAATGCAATCGCTTGAGTCAACGCCACCTACACTAGATGGCGCTAGTATGCATTTGTAACATTCGACCTTGATGGCAGCCAAAATCATTACTGTCGCGAGACACTCATGTTTATAAGCGTAAAGGCTAGTACTCATAACTGCGTATCGCGGATTTTTATTTTGCGGAATTGTTCCTATTGATCGTAAATGTTTGAATTTGACATGGCGCGAAAATATCGCGGAAATTTTTAACTTTTTGGGGTGAGAAAAAAAAGTTAAATAAACTTCAACTTTTTGAGGAATTTTATTCCTTCCATCTTTGTTTTTGATCTCATTTCTCTCTGAGGATAACTAATTTTGAGGTTAGAGTTGTGTTTATGAAAAAAAAATTTTTATTAAAATATTTCTCAGTATCAGTAAGGCTGATTTCAGCAACCAAGTTGTGATAATCACCTTGAGTTTTTCTGTTTTTGAATATTTCTCTCACCGAAAATCATCGTTTATTGAGCCTCTTCCTTTCAAAGGTTTGTTTTTTTTTAATAATCAAAATAAACGTATAATAAAATACCGAGAAGGCATATTTTTTTTGCTTTGCTTATAACACTACCTTTATTTTTTTTATTGGTTATTTGACCGCTAAAAGAAAAAGGGACAAAAACAATCAGAACAATAGTTTTCACTGGAGCACAAGTTGTATATCCGATTTTCATCAAGGAATAAAACAAAATATAAACATAATACGCTGTTACAAGTATTGGCGAAATTTAAGGGATTTATTTTTGGCGGAAATTTGACAGAGCAAAAAATACGCTTTCCGCAATCAGCAGTTATGAGTACTAGCCTTAACACTTAGAGCTAGATCTAGAGCGGTCACTAATCAGCCCAAAGTATCGCTTCGCTCGCTACGGGGGCTCAATGAACAGGAACTAACCAAAACTAACTCAAGGCATGCCCAAAATGATGAAAAAATACTTTTTAAAAATATATCCTTAAAAAAAATTTAAATTAACAGGAATGGGTTCGTGAACACTTCCGGCCCTGCTGTCGTAGGATGAGCACGTTGGAAACGGATTACAGAATTCGGCACAGGTAGTGGAAGCCATTTTGCTTAGAAAACGTGTTTCAATCCTGCGGGAGGGGTCCGGAAAGTCGTGCCGGCTAGACAGTGTAAGGGGTGGGTCGCGTATTGGAGGGTTTTTTTGTTTTGTTGAGGTGTAGAAATGCTCCCCTATGCACACCCTCGGTTGAGGATAGTGTGGGACTCTCCTCTCTGGGCATACACACTAAAACTTTACCATCTTCCATTGATGCTAGTGACTCTTGTCACTATTACATCATGTTGTTGGCCTCCTGTTGTCCTTGATGCTTCTAGGCAGGATGTTGTGTTTGTGATATGATGCTTTGGAGTGTGTGTTAGTAGGGTTAGTTATTTTTGGGGTTTTTCTGTAGTATTTAGCTACAGTTTTTTATGGGTTAGTAAGTGTTAGTATTCTTTTTGGTGGTTTTTTATTTTTATGATTTTTATATAATTTTTATGTATTTTTTTCTGTGTTTATTGTGACCCTCTTACGGTGGTTCTCGTAGGCTTTTGAGCCTTGCTCTTCTTGGCCGGTCTTGCCCGTCAAAAAGTGATGTTATTAGTGGATTTGTGTGATTGTGACTTGTTCCATGAATCTAACATGCCTGTTTGTTAGGTGTTCGTGAATTGTTTCGACTTTTAGGTCGGCGTGTATGTTAGTGTTTCGAATGACTCGACTCTAGCGAGCAGCGGTTATAAACCATAATGGGCGGGACATGGTTTGTTTACTATTTTAGAACATTTAATATTTCACTCACGCGTGGCCCTCCGCTCGCTGCGCTCGCTACGGGGTTCAAGAAAAAGAAACTAACCAAAGCTAACCCAAGCAAACATAACTTTAAAAAAAAGTTTTGCCACTGCCGGGAATCGAGCCCGTAGCTTCGCGTCGGAAACGCAGCATCGAACCACTGCACCACTACAGCCGTTACTGGAAAGTGGCTGGACCGTCAAGACATTCAGACAAACCCTCCAAATAGTAAACAATTCAAGCCCCGCCCACCCAACTGTCATTATGGTTTGTAACCGCGACTCGCTAGAGGCGAATTTGCGAATGTACCATGGTGCATTTGTGATCTGTCTTTTGTTTTGGAAAACTTGAAGTTTTTACTCGACGATACTCCGACAGTATCATTTCATTCCTTCGCATATTTCACTTTTCGAATGGCTCTCCGTTCGCTACCGCTCGCTACGTGAGCTCAAGAAAAGGAAACTAACCAGGTGCTAACCCAATCTAACCCAAGACATACCCAAAAACAAGAAAAAAACAGTTTAGAAATATAACCTTAAAAAAAAATTTAAAACACCGATGGGGTTTGAACTCGAGTCGCCGAAGTAAAGGCTAATCATGCAAACCCCTAGACCACCAGGGCACATACAAACGATTGGTTGCATCACGAAGACATGACGCGCAGGTGCGCGCGCACGCATGGAATGAAATGATACTGTCACAGCATCCGCGAGTGAAGTTTTTTCTTGTTTGTTTTGCTTGTGTGTATGTATGCAATGGCTTCGTAGAGGACTGTGGGTTTGATAACTTGGTTGTAGAGTAGTAATTTGTTTTTGATTGACATTGAACTATTTCTGTTAATTAAAGGATAGAAGGCTTGCTTTGCTGCAATGCCTATGTTAATTTTGTTTTGAATGTGTTGATTAAATGAAAGTTTGCTATCTAGGGTTAGCCCTAGATATATGTGAGAGTTTTGCTTCACCTTATCTCGGTGTTTCCTAGGTTTAAATTTGCAGGTAATCCACGTTTATTGCCAATGAGCATTGACTGTGTTTTATCGTTATTAATTTTGATGTTCCAAGTTTCTGCCCAGTCGTCTATGGAATTTAGGTGTTGTTGTACATGTATTTTTTCAGTCTGGCTGTGTTTTTGAGTGTCGAATATATGCAGATGTCATCTGCATATATTGAGAGTTGTACGTGTGGGTGTCTGGGTACATCCGCTGTAAATAGCGAGTATAGTGTTGGAGATGGCGGGGAGTCCTGGGGGACTCCCGCTTCCATGTCTCTTGTGATTGATAGTTCAGAGTATATTTGGGTGACGAATGCTCTTTGTTTTAAGAAAGAAGCAAGGAGTTGTATTATGGGTAGTGGCAGGTTATGTTGTGTGTATAGTTTGTGAATGAGTCCCTCATGCCACACTTTGTCGAAGGCTTTTTCGATGTCGAGGGCTACATCTGCGGTTGATGCCCGCCTTTGCAGTCCTCTAGTCGCATCCTCAACCAGTCTGGCAAGCTGGAGCTCCGTGCTGTGGTTTTTTCTAAACCCAAATTATTCATTTGGGATTAGATTGTGTTCTGTTATGTGAGTGTTTAATATGTTTAGTATGAGGCGTTCTGTTAGCTTGCTCAAGGTAGGGAGCAAGCTAATAGGTCGCCAGTGTTGTGGGAATGTTAGATTCTTGTTTGGTTTTGGGATGAGGATTATTTCTGCTTCTTTCCAGGATGCTGGAAAGTGTTTCAGTTGTAGTGTTTTGTTTATTATGTATGTTAGTTTTCGTATTGCTACGTCTGGTAGGTTTTTGAGTGCTTTGTTTTGTATGTTGTCTAGTCCTGGAGCCTTTTTTGGGTTTAGTTGCGCAATTAATTGCGCAACTTCGTCGGTGTTTGTTTGTTGTGTTTCGTCTTCTGGGTGTTCGTTAATTTCGGTCATGATTGCTCTGTATGATCTCTCTATGGCCGCTTCGTGTTGAATATCCTGCGCTCCATCTCCCAAGGTGAATTGAGACTCCAGCGAATCTGCGAAGAGTGCGAAGGCCTAGGCCTTTGCTTCGCTAGAGTACGCCAAACCCCTCAAGCCGTGGATCGCCGGATATATCATCTTGCTTTTATGCTGCATAGTTTTAGCAATTCTCCATAGAGAGTTGTTTTGTATGTTTAGTGTTGTTAGGTATTCCGTCCATTTGTTGTTTTTGTGGTTTTTTTATGTCTGTTTTTATTGTATTTGTTAGTCTGTTTCCTTGCCTGTTGAGTTCTGCGTTGCCTGTTAGTTCGGCTCGTCTTTTCAGTCTGTTTCTTACTCTTATGTTTTGTTTTATGTTTTCTGGTAGTGTATATGGGTTGTTTTGTCTTGTGTGTACTGTTTTTTTTTGTTGGCTGTGTTTATTGCTGTTTGTAACTCTTCGGTGAAGCCTACAACTTGGTCGTCCAGCTCCGCCTTAGAGTTTATGTGTGGAATTGGCTGTATGTTATATGTTAAGTGTTTTTTGAAAATGTTCCAGTGAATAAATGTTTGCGTGTTTGCTCGTGCGTTTTCGTGTATGTTGTTTATTGTAATGCCAATCGAAGAATGATCTGAGGCAGATAGATCCTCTAGATTGTCTATCACAACGTTGTGTAGAATGTTTTGTGTAATGGCAATGTCTAGTATGTCGGCTGATTCACCGTGAAAGTGTGTTGGTTCTGTGGGAGCGAGTGCAGTGTAATGTAATGTTTCTGCGGTCCTGAGTAATATAGTACCATTCGGATTTGTGGTTCTACATCCACAGGTCCTGTGTTTTGCGTTGAAGTCCCCGACCGCTAAAACCGGGTATGTGTAATCGAGTAGTTTTTCCATTTCTGTGTGTGTTAGTTTATTTCCTGGTGGCCTGTATACCGAGTGTACCACAATATCGCCGTGAGTTAGACTGACTTTGATACTAGTTACCTCTAGTATCTCAGAGTGTGGTGAGCGTATAGTGTCATGCGTGATGCTGTTTTTTATAAAAATGGCCGTATCACCTCCCAAGCGGTCCGGTCTATCATTTCTATAAATTGTAAAATTGTATAATTGTGTGCGTGTGTGGACGTAGGTAAGTTTCTTGGACTAGCGTTATATCTATGTTATTCTCAATCAGATATTTCGCAAACTCGTATCTCTTGGGATAGAGGGAGTTCGCGTTCCAACTGATTAAGAATAGGTGAGTAGGTGTATTAGCCATTGAGATTAGTGAATAATATCAATGTTGGGTTGTTCTGGATTAGTGTGGTTATCGTGTTTATTTTTGCTGTTATCTCCTCCTCGGACATAGTCAGCAGTACAAATATGTTGTCGTTTTGTGTTTTTAGGGTTAGTGTCATTTTTAGTGTTTTTGTTAGTGCTTGAGTTTTGTGTGGTGTTTTGGGTGATTGGCTTTGCCACTTGGGCGTAACTGATGTTCGTGTTCACTGGTCGTGTTTGTGTGATGAGTCGTTTTTGTTTGTTTTTGGCGTTTTTCGGGCAAGTTGAGCAGCTTGCCGTGTGTTCCCCTCCACAGTTGCAACACTTTGGCGGGGTATTCATGGGCTTTTTGCAGTTCCTGTAGTAATGGTTGCCAGCACATTTATGGTATACTGGGACTGCGTGGCAATTCGTAACTGAGTGGCCAAATTGTTGGCACCTGTGGCACTGATTGTGCACACGGTGCTTGCTGCCTCTCTGAACCTTGACTACTACTGGCATGTAGTTGATCCGGGTTTCATTGAGGATGTTGCTGTCTGTTTGCGGGACTAGAACTTTTAACATCCCTGTTGAGATGTTTCTCCACGATCCGGTTTTGAGCCACAACATTTCTTGTGGGGAGTAGTCCTTGGCGATGAGGTCGTTCTTGATGTCCGACAATGAGATGAGACCGTCTAGTCCCTCGATTACTATGTTTAGTTTCCGATCTTCCGGTAGGACATATGAATGGTATGGGTACTTTTTGTTTCAAAGGTAAGTGGTGATCCTTCTGTGATCACTTGAGGTGGCGGGGATGATTTGGATCCCCAGCCTGGATTTTTTGACGTCTCCAAAAACTATTTTCGAATATGTCAAATCTTGAAGAATTCTTACCCAGTGTTCTGGGCATCGAATGATTATTGGTACCACTTCGGATTTTTAGGTGTCTTTGGGGGCTCTGAGGCTGGGGGGTGGTAGAGGGGTCTACTCGCAGATGATTGTTGATTGACTCATGTGTGGCCACATTCGTCGTTTTTGGTATATTTGACCTAGGGCTTGGGTTTTGGGTTATTGGGGGGCTCAGTGCCCTAGGTCGTTTGAGAGGTGGGAACTCTCTTTAATTAGACGGTGGCTGTTCGGAGTCAGAAATCGTGTCCATTTCTTCCTCCGTGGGGGTTGGTTGATTTGCGTGAGAGTGTGTGTGTTTGCATTTGTCTGATTTTATGTTATTTCCGTCAGTGTGTCCATTAATACGTTTTGGTATTTGTCTTGGTTTGTTTGTATGTTTTGTATTGTTTTGTTAGCTTTGTCTAAGTCTAATTTAAGTTGAGCTACTTTTTCCGTAAGTTGGTCGTTTTCGTTCTTTAAATAATTTTGATTATGCGTTTCGAGTTTACGTACGTCTGTAATTTCTCGACTTGTTCGTCTTTTATGTTTTGTGTGGCTAGTTCAAAGTTAGCTTTAGAAATTAGTGTAGTGTTTATATTTGTGTGTGTTTTGTGTATTTGGGCACTTACGTGGCGTATTGGAGGGTGATTCCTACTAGGACTACAGGGTTATTTCCGTTCGCGGTAGCGTGGCCTGTGGGCGGTCGGGGGTTTATCCCGCGGGGATTTGGAGTCTCTGACAGAAAGTGGTTATACCTACATTTGCTTATATTTACGTAAAAGTCGGGAATCACCAGGGGCACAGGCCCGTCTTACTGGAGGTTCCCACCGAATAAGGCCCTTCAAACCGGAATAACGTGTAAGGGATGTAGAAGGGTAGCTCTACCTCGCCCTAAGCGCCGGGCGAAGGGCAGTGCTGGCTTATTGCCTAGGAGCAAAGCGATTGGTTCCCCGAAAGGGGGACTGAGCAAACAAGGAACAAGGAAGGGTTCGTGAACCAAACGAATTTTAACAATAATTAGTCTATCTATAGTAGAATACATAACAAAAAAAGAAAGAACAAAATTAAAAATACAAGGGGCACTCCACAAGAGTAGGAGTGCAAATAAGGCCTACATGTGGACGGATTAGCGTTTTAAGATCTTTTACAGTCATACGCGACTATGCTATATTAGTAGCTTCTGGTTAGTGGATTAACGTCACTTTCTCTTTATCTACGGTCCAGTCAGCTTGTTCCAGCAGGTGTAATGGTCAGATTCTGTGTTTGCAATACGGACGGCCCGTGTTCAGTTCCCGTCGCGGGCAATATATGCTTTCTTTATTTTTTTTAAGGTTATATTTATTTCTTTTTTTAAATTTGGGTTAGTTTCAGTTCATTTTGTTTGGTTGCGCCGCAGACCTTCTTTTTGGAAATATCTGCCGAGTCCTCCCGCCTGATGAGTCATGGGCATTATAAGCATAGATGTCTTTATAGTCCAGGGAATTGCTTTCAGCGAGCATCGTAGCGCAAGTAGTTAGATGCTGCGTCTTTGATACGGCGGCCCGGGTTCGATTCCAATGGCAGTATGTACATGTTTTTTTTTTAAGTGTATGTTTGTAAAAACTTTTTTTCTTCATTTTGGGCATGCCTTGAGTTAGTTTTTGGTTAGATTTTGTTCGTTACGCCCCCATAGCGAGCGGAGGGCATTGCATGATGTGACAAAATTACAAATGTAAATATCGTTGAGCCCAAAACTCGTCAGGCGGGATGACTCGAGCGGATATTTCCAAAAAGAAGGTCTGGGGTTGCGCCTTGGAGCAAGCGAAGCGAGCGGAGAGTCATGCGTGGAGAGTTAATAGTACACTAAAATGACGTTAACCCACGAATCAGAAGCGGTTAATATAGCATAGTGCCTTAGGGCCGTAAAGGATCGTATTAGAAGAAGGATTAGCATACGAACTTTATAAATATTTATATAAAAAAAATGTTTTAGGTAAATGAAAGCCATTATTTTGGGCAGTTATTGCTTATACGGTTTTCTGCTATTTTTCGATTATATGGAAACATTTTTACGTAGGCCCATTCTAGTGTCCTTAGGGATTACAAATATACATTTTTGAAGTGAAATATCTTTAGCGAGGGTAAAGTAAGAAAAAATTAATCGCCTATCAAAGTTGAAACGGTTATCGAAGTGAAACGCTTATCAAAGTTGAAACGGTTATCAAAGTGAAACGTCCTTTTAATGTTTCAGAATAGCTAGAGGGTTGAAATTTTCAGGACGTTTAACCGGGGTAAAATGAGGATCCTGGACGCAAACTGGACCCCATACCCCCCTCCCTCCAAACCCCCCCTTTCGGCCAGGAGAGGTGGGACAATTAATTTCGGGAGAACGGGATGAACTACGGGTCGAAATTTTTATGGTAGGTGGTATGTAGGGGCTTTCTTTGACCATATGGGGGGACGGGGCTCTAATTTAAGGGGAAATTTTGGTGAAAAACCCGTTTTCTGCCGATATCTGCAACGGAGCCGCGGATCCAAAATCGAACAAGTGGTGACCTCGTTTTACGGGGACATCAGTGGGGGAGGGAATTATACCCCCATCTCCCCCCACTTCCCAGGATACCCAAAAATTTTCAAAAAATGGGAGAACATTGAAAAAAACGTTTCTTCGGAACGTTAATAAACGTATTATAAAACTAAATAAGAAAAAAACATTAATAAAAAAAAGTTAGAGAAATGCGGTTTTCGGCGAAAAAAAGGCGAAGAAATTTAGCTACGAGGTCAGAGATGGCAACAATGGGAAGAAAAATAATGCTTTATGACAAAAGAATACAAAACTTTTTGAAAATGGGAAAAAATTTAAAAAAAAACGTATAAAATGTTCAGAAAGTTAATAAAAGTATTATAAAACGAAATAAGAAGAGAAATTAAAAAAAAACAAAAGATTGTTCGAAAAGTTAATAAAAGTATTATAAAACCGAATAAGAAAATAAATTTAAATCAAAAAGAAAAAATTTTTCGGATAGTTAATAAAAGTATTATAAAACGAAATAAAGAAAAAACTTAATAAAAAAAGGTAAGGAACTCGGTTTTCGGGGAAAAGACTTGAAAAACTTGGAAAAAAATAAAGATAGTCAAAACCGAAGGCAAAAGTGGAGAAAAAAAATAAAAACTCAATTCCTAATATCTTTCAGAAGTTTCATTTCAGTTGTGTGCTTATAAAGGTGTGGTACATAATTTTTTTGAAGATTGTGTTTGAAATTTGGGTTAGTTTTGTTTAGTTTTTGTTGGTTGCGTCCCCGTAGCTATGGACTTACGCTCGCTTCGCTCGCTACGGGAGCGCAACCAACAAAAACTAATCAGAACTAACCCAAATTAAAAAAAACACAAACATAACCTTACAAAAGTCTCTTCGATAGTATATTTGCAATCCGTTATGACTTTAGATTAGGTAGGAGTAAGGATACCGCGCATGACATTAAGCCAATGTACTGAAATTGAAGCCTTTTCAGAGCGGCGGCCATTATTTTTCATTGGACTCACCGTCCTTCATTTATAATCGCTTCGTCACTGGCAAATTGAGTATGTGCAGCAAAAGCCATTATGCCAATAACGATAATTATTCGTATCCTACCAAGGCAGCCTATACTACAGGTGGCCTTGATCCTACTTTTGACAGAAAACAGAAAACCGCAATATCCGTCTGGCAACGCTGTCAGCTACAGCTGTCAGCTGTCACCGGCCAACAACATTCGATAACAAATCAATGAAGGTGTGTTTCCTAAATTTCATGGCAAATTTTTATAAATAAATTCGTCATAGATAAACAAACGAGTTTCTGGGTGTTTGTCTCCTAAAAAACGTTACTTCGGTCGTTTAAAGGTTCCTTTTTAAAATGACATAGTGCGGATATTACTATTTTTGTAGTTTTGTGTACCTAATTGAAAATAAAACTGTCAAAATGAGTTCAAGTGGACAGTCCAAATTAAAAAAGAAACATTTTCGGGTAAAACACCAAAAAGTTAAGCTTTTTAGGGCTAATGAACCATTTTTGAGTGTATTTATGTGGGGCATTAACCACACCGTAAGTATCCTGACTTGTTATGGTTTTCAATAAGTAGAAAAACCAGTTTACTTTTATCTTACTTTATGAAGTGGCGCTTTAAAATCTGCCTGTTTGTCATTCATTATTGATAGACTGGTAGGCTTTTTTTGTTATTTTTTAATCCAAATGGGCCATATATTATATCCCTATCCTTTCCACTTTAGATTACAAAAATGAGTCATTTTAAGGGACATTTTGCAAGTTGGTGTCAAATCAACATTAATGTAAACACAAACTAATATATTAACTGTTAGATAAAAAAAAATTAAAATACATACATACACATTTCATTACTAGATATGTCTTACCAGTATCACTATATTTTATATTATAAATAACATTGATATTAAACCTGAAAATTGTAGTTACAGATAACTCATCAGTACTGGAATGTTTTTATTTATTTTTACTTGTTTTGCTTCATATTTTTGTTAATTTGAAATGCTTTAATTAATTTTTCCTTTTTTTACAGATCAATGAATTAATGCATGTCACTATACCAGTTATGCTTTTGCCCGATGACTTCCGAGCTTACTCTAAGATTAAAATTGATAATCACTTATTTAACAAGTAAGTACCTGTTTCAGATTTCAAATTTATATGACCAAGGCTAGGATTATTTAACTTTAGATCTTAGATCCTCAATTACAGTGGGAAAATCACATTGCCCTTCTTGCCAAGAAGCTTGGAAAGAATATTTATGTCCTTCGTAATCTCTCCAGAAGTGTGTCTGTTGAAGTCCTCCATACATCATATTTCTCTTTATTTCATCCACATATTTTTTTTTTTTTTTTTTTTTTTTTATCTTTTTTAGTTGTAAGTATATGTTTTGTTTCTATTCTCAAGAATCTAGGTAGTAGTTATATATATTGTTTTGCCTTTCTGCAAGCTAGTAAGCACTCCTACATGTAACTACATTTAAAATGTGTTTGTAAGAGTTACAATAAATAAAAAATAAAAAAAAAAATATTGCATATGCAATTATTGCATGGGGGCACGCAGCAGATGTTAAGAGAATATTTGGTCTTCAAAGAAGGACAGTGAGAATGATGGCAGGTCTTACCTACAAGGATGACTGTAGGCATATTTTTAGGGAGTGGAAGTTGATGACTGTGACATGTGTGTATGTATATGAGTGCCTACTATACATAAAATAAAACATCCACAATTTCGTGACTCATAAAGATGTTCATGATACTCGACTAGAGACAGAGAAAACTTGCTTCAATCATTGGCAGCTTGGAAAGTGTGAAGATGGACCAAGGTACGGGGCAATTAAATTTTATAATGTTTTCCCAATGCATACTAGAAATTTGCCACTGATTAGGTTTAAGATTTTAATTAGGAGTTTCCTGTTAGAAAATTGTTTTTATACATATTGTGAGGAATATTTTGACTGTGATTTTAACAACTTGTGACTGTTTGTGAAGTTTTATTACTCTTTGTGTTGCTGTTAGCATTTTAGCTAGGTACAGGGTGAACCCCTATAATGTCGCCCCCCTTTAACTTTTTTATTTTAAGTGTCCCAAAAAAATTAAAAGTATGGTTATGTAGGTACTGAAAAATACTGTTTTTCTGCGTATACAAAATATTGAAAATACACTGAAAAACAAAAAGTTTATTTTTCGATTTTTCGTAAAATTCTTAGCATATTTTATCTATGGTGTTATACCTTTAGAGTTAGTGGTTTCACAGCTATAAACAGTTGAAAATCGGTACTTTGACTACTTTTCACCTTGGTAGCAAGAAGATCATTAGAGATGTAGTAAAATGAATATCACATTCTTATCTTAATTGTTCAAGAGCTATCTAACGGTACTAACTGGCAGGCTGTACCATGGGTACCAAATCTGGTACCTCGGTAGGTACCATCAGTTAGTACCATCAGATAGCTCTCGGAAAGTTAAGATAGGAATGTGAAATTCATTTTACTCCATCTCCAATGATATTCTCGCTACCAAAGTGGAAAGGAGCCAAAGTATCAATTTTCAACTGTTTATAGCTGTGAAACTACTAACTCTAGAGGTATAACATCATACATAAAATATGCTTAGAACTTTACGAGGAATCGAAAAATAAATTCATATATAGGGTGTTCCATTGAAAAAAATTACCTTTTTGTTTTTCCCTGTATACTGATCATTTTCCAATATTTTTTATACACAGAAAAAAAGTATTTTTCAGTACCTACATAACCATACTTTAATTTTTTTGGACACTTAAAATAAAAAAGTTAAAGGGGGGCGACATTATAGGGGATCACCCTGTACATATATTGAGATTAGTGACCTTCTACTTAATTAATGATATATACCATAGGTATTAAGATTGGTACATTTAATAATTTCAAATTTCTTTTATTTTGACGTATGTAAACAAATTCCTTTGTGTTAACATTAATAAAATACAAATAAATTAATAAATTTCTTTGTATTAACATTAAAAACATTAATCATATAAACATAGTCATATTCACATTTTTATCTATTTATTTATTTATTGGTGCTAAAAAGTACAATACTCATGCACCAGTCAATTCAATAGGTAGGTAATCAAAAAAGTAAAATATAATTTAAAAAAAACTTACTACTGAGAGCTAAGACTTAATAAAAAAAAGATTAAAAAGTTACAATACAGCCCATACATCTAAAGGTTCAACACACAAAACTACATAACTCATGATGTTGATCACAGAATGTCATCAAAACTGGACCGAAGACAGTCCTCGAATGTAAAGAAAGCATTTTTAATCAAAAATTCTTTGACTTTGAGCTTAAATGAATTAAGTGGCAGATCCTTGATGCAGACAGGCAAGGCATTAAAGCATTTGATTCCGTAATAGGACCTAAAAGACCTAAAAGGCTTCAGATACGGTGTCACCAAGGAGTTGTTATTTCTGGTGTAGTGTTGATGAATATCAGTATGAGTCATTTTTTATTTTTTTATGGCAGTGGCACACACGCTAAAGGGAGATCCTATGGCGCTCGACGAGCGATGTGTGTGCGAAGATGTTGATTGACACGGTTCTTGAATAGTTGTAGGTTGTAATTAGCGGGAACAGATGTCCTGGAAGTGAGTTCTCTGAAAACCGGGTAGAGGCTTTACTACGCATTTTAATAAAAGAACTCTTAGAAAAAAACAATATTTTATTACAAAACAACCATTTATTGGAAGAAAAAATAGCAGATATTGAAAAATCAGAAAACAACTGTCATAAACAGGCGGGAAATCCAAACCAGAGAATAGAGAAAAGGTTAGACCCAAACAATGAATTTACCACAGCAATTCCTATGGAAGCAGTGACGTCACCAGACAAAAATCCGGTTCGTAACACCCAGAAACTATCTTCTGAGCTAAGTTTACACTCGCAAGAGGTAACTAATAACCCGATCCTATTAACTAAAAAGCCTGAAGTCGAAAAACCTAAACAACAAAAATCTAGCAAAATTGGCCAAACGATTGAGGAACGCAGCCCAGGTGTAAACATAACCTCATTTACGGTTAATAACAACAACACATCAATGACTGATGGGACTGAAAATGAAAAAAATAGCAAAGAAAACTCTATCAACGGAAATACTGATGCGGAATGGACCTTGGCAAAATCACGAAAAGCAAAACGAAACAAGCGGCCTCCGCCAGCTATCGGCTTAAATAAAAATTCTACAAATTTAAAAGTTGTCGATTCTGTTCAAAAGGACTGGTTGTCCTGGATCTTCGTGACTGGTTTTGATCCCAAGACAAGTGAGAAGGATATACTAGAATTTCTTAAGAATAACAGGTTGGAGGGTGGTTTTCGTTGCTTTAAGATGAAAACCAGAAAAGACAATATTAAAAGCTCCTTTAAACTTGGAGTCCCCATAGAAAAGAAAGACCAAATAATGAATGAAAGTCTATGGCCAACAGGAAGCCTGATTAATTATTTTCAGAATCTGCAGAGCCACAGTCTCCCTCTGGTCAACCAGAGGGAAACATTGGGTTAAAAAAACTGTTTCATCTAAACATACTATCGGCAAGAAACAAGTTGGATGAATTAGAAGCGTTTCTTCAAGGCAAAAACATACATATTCTATGTCTGACGGAGCACTGGATGAATGAAAGTGAAGTCTCAGCTTTACAGATAAGTAAATATGAACTAGCTACAGCTTACTCTAGGTCTCATACCAGGGGAGGAGGAGCAGCTATTCTATTGAAGTCAAATATTCCCTTTAATGATATGGTACAAGTAAAAGCCTTGACTATTGATAATAATATAGAGATATGCTCAGTCTATTTAATAAATATAAATGTATATATAATAGGTCTGTATAGGCCTCCTTCGGGTTGTTTTAAAGCATTTTTGACAGTTATTGAAAATGCCATAAATATAATAGGTTTTAGTAAAAATATTTTGATTGCAGGTGACTTTAACGTGAATTTCGGCACGGATGCTAGAGAATGCACTGAACTATGCTTCTTGTTGAAGTCATATGGTTTTACTCATCTCAACTATGAGCCGACTAGGCAAGACAGGTGCCTGGACAATGTGTTTTCTAGCTTTGGTGCCGATGAGTGCGTTTTGGAAAATCTTGAAACAGGACTCTCAGATCATCGAGGGCAGCTGGTCAGCTTCCCTGCCCCTTGTGGCTCTGTAGTGTCAACAACTACTGAAAAGATTGTGTGCAGACCTATTACACAACATGGCAAGATTCTTTTTTACTCGTCGGTTGAAGAAATTTCTTGGGATTTTGTGAATGGAGAGGATCTCTCTGCGAGTGGAAAATTTGCTATATTCATACAACATATTACCTCTGCTTTTAATGCTTCATTTCCTATTAAACAGCTTTATAAACGTAAAAACCAAAATCACACTTCAGAATGGTTCAATGAGGGGCTTCGGCAGATGCGTGAAACCTTACTTTTCTTGAGGGAATTGAATTCTCATTGCCCGAGTGATGATTTAAGTCACTTTATTAAAACACAACAGTCTGCATATAAGAGAGCAATACAGCTCGCCAAGAAAGCGGCAAATGACCGTTTAATTTCAAACTCTCCTAATCCCATCAAAACCATGTGGCAAATTATAAACGAAATTAGACATGTTCCCAAAAAGGAAGCTTCATCAGACATTCCTCCAGATGACTTTAACAACTTTTTTGTAAATATTGCACAGGACTTGCAAAGTCAAATCCTCGTGGATGAGACTGATCCAACTGTCAATATTCCCACCTTTTCACATGACGCCTTTACTTTTACCCCAGTTACTTATATTGAGGTCAGGGATGTTATTACTCAACTAAAAAATAAAAAAAGTAAAGACCCTTTCGGACTGACCATGGAGCTGCTGAAGAGTATTAAAGATCTTATAGTTTCGCCTCTGACCAAGCTCATAAATTATAGTATCAAAGAAAACATTTTCCCTGTCATTTTAAAACAAGCAACAGTAATTCCAATATTCAAGAGAGGTGATAACAATGATATTTCCAACTATAGACCGATCTCGTTGTTACCCATCTTTTCGAAAATTTTTGAAAAATGTATGGCCTCTCGTATCACACAATTCTTGGAAACTAAGCAACTATTCTCTGAACAGCAGTTCGGCTTCCGGAAAAAACTTAATACGGCTCTGGGAGTTCTGGAATTGGTATCGGCAATCCACGAGGCCTTTGAGGAACGTGGGTTTCTGGTAAGCAGCTTCTGCGACCTGAGTAAAGCCTTCGATTGTGTATCGCATGGAATACTCCTGTCCAAACTAAAAAAATATAATTTCGACCATCCCAGTATCTCCTTGATTGAAAGTTATCTAACTGGTCGACGCCAGATCGTGCAGGTTAATGGGGTGAAATCAGTGGAAAGGGAAATTTGTATTGGGGTACCGCAGGGGTCTGTTCTGGGCCCTATATTGTTCCTATTATATATAAATGATCTCCCTCAAATTGATCCAGAGGCTCATTACACCCTGTTTGCTGATGACACCACAATTTCCTGCTATGATGGAGATCTGGATCGGGCTATGGAGCGTGCATGCGATGCACTCTCGGTGGCTAAAAAATGGTTTACCACTAACCGTCTATTTCTTAATGCTTCCAAAACCCAAACCCTAATATTTACTACTCGTGTTATTCCAGATGGTGATGGGGCTACCAGTGCGAGGTTTCTGGGCGTTCATCTTGATCGTGGACTTCGTTGGGATGCCCATACTGATGCCCTGTGCAATAAGCTTGCCTCAAATACATTCCTACTTCGTAATCTAGCAAAGTGTGTGTCCCAATCTGTGCTGAAACAAACGTACTTTTCTTTAGTACATAGCCACATCTCCTATGCTATTATTGTATGGGGTCACAGTGCTGGAGCAGGGCAAGTCTTTCGCCTCCAGAGGCGGGCAATTCGTGTGCTGGCGGGGTTGTCATATAGAGAGGACTGTAGGCGGGCTTTCGTAGACCATCATATTATGACTGTTCCATGTTTGTTTATTTATGAGAGTCTTCTATACTTAAGACGTAACATCGATAACTATCAGGCACATATTAATATCCATGATTATAACACTCGTAATAGATACAATCTAGTGCCAAATTACCACCGCCTGGAAAGATGCAGGGATGGCCCCAGCTGTTTCTCGATCCACTTCTTTAATAAGTTACCAGATTCCTTTAGGATCTTGCCAGAGAAGCAATTTAAAAATGAGTTGAAAAGTTTTCTATCTAGTCAGGGATTTTACGATTACACAGAGTTCCTAAACTATCAATTTTAATGTATCAGGTTTGTTTTATTCAGTATTCCTGTTTTATTAAGTGTTCTGTTTTGATATACATTTTTTTTTGTGTCTTTTATCTTTACACTTATGAATTCAAATTATGTAAATTAGTGAATTTTATCTTGCACCAACTGGTGTAAGAATGAATGCCTTGTTAACTTTAGTCTTGGATACTTATGTTGACTTGTGTAAATGCTGTATGTATTTTGACACCAATAAACTATTTGAATTTGAATTTGAATTTGAGTTCCACAGTGATGCAGTGCGCCAGACAAAGGAGTTCTTGTAAAGCGATGTTCTAGTTGTACGACGAACTGGTGCGCTCCTGCCGTCTGTCGTCAGTGGCGTAGCTACCGGGTGGGCCAGGGGGGGCAAGGCCCCACGGCGCCAAGAGAAATTAGGCGCCGCTCCGAATTTATAAATATGCTAATGCTGACAATGCTCATGAGTTTAACTGAGTTTTTAAATTAATTAAATTATAATACAATCAAAGATCAAAGACCAAAATATGTATTTATTTATTTATTTACGTATATTATACTTAACAGAAATATTACAATAATAAATCCTATTACTAAGTATAAGAAAAACAAAAATATGTAAGTATACAACTAACTACAACTAAATAATTCTTGTTACCCATATAAACTTAAAGTAATATATTAACAATAGAAAGGAATTTATGATAACTCAAACCAAAAATATCTATTTCACCTTGAATGTCATTATATAAGTTGCAAATTCTGTATAAAGGTGATCCTAGTTGCCTGTTATTATTTGCTACATCAGGAATGTAAAAAGTAAGAGTGTTTCTTGTGTGATAACCTGGTATATTAAAGGGCACTGTTGATAAAAATGTAGGATTATCTGAAATACCATTTACCGCCTTAAATAAAAACAACAGACAAGAAACCTTCCTTCTCTTTTCCAAGGAATCCAATCTATACCTGTTACGGAGCAAAGAAGAGGAGATGGTGTAGTCATATATTCCTGTTTCCCTAAAATAGATGTATCTTGCCATCTTGTTTTGTACTCTTTCAATTAGGTACTTATTACATTCATAGTAAGGACTCCAAATGATACTTGCATACTCTAAAATACTACGCACAAATGACAAATAAAGAATTCTTATACAATCAGGCTTTTTTAAATCCTTTGCACATCTAATTACAAAACCATACATTTTACAAGCCCTATCTACCACATCTTCTATGTGAGCATTAAAGGTTAACTTAGTATCAAAAATTACTCCTAAATCCCTCGTTTGTGATACACGTGTCAAGATATTATTTTGCATAGTGTAATCATTTGATATAGGAACCAACTTTCTAGTGAAACTTATAATTGCACATTTATCAATGTTAAAATATAGTTTATTTTCTTTGGACCAATTGACTAAGTTATTTAAATCATCTTGCAAAATTGCACAGTCTTTTAAGCCCTTAATTTCATAATACATTTTTAGGTCATCAGCATAAAGCAAATATGATGCATTTTTAATAACTTTTGTAATACTATTTATATATAGCAAGAATAATAGTGGTCCCAGGTTAGATCCTTGTGGAATCCCCGATGTTGGTTCAAAAATTTTCGATTTATAACCCCTTATGCTTACACTATGCTGCCTATGAGAAAGATATGTTTCTAGGAATTTAATTAAATTATAGTGAAGTCCATATTCTTTTTCTAATTTTTCAAACAATAATGTAAATGAAACTCTATCAAAGGCTTTTTCAAAGTCCGTATAAACAACATCCATTTGACTATGAGCATTTAAAACATTGGAGATGCTTTGCGTTATTATTATTAAATTAGTTACTGTAGATCTATTTTTTACGAAACCGTGTTGAAAGATTGAGAGACTATGTTGAACAGATGAATAAATATATTTATAAATTATTGACTCAAAAACTTTTGATGGTGTTGACAAAACTGCAATGGGACGATAGTTAGTAATTTCTGATTTATCTCCTTTCTTTTTAAATACTGGACACACTTTAGCTCTCTTCCATTCATCTGGAAATGTATTGGTTTTGAGACTTAAATTAAATAAGTAACACAAAGGCTCCGCAATTATATCTTTTAAACCTTTAACTATATAAGATGGCATGTTGTCAGGTCCAAAAGCTTTACCAACTTTTAAGTTTGCGATGGATTCATGTACGTCTGCGACATCAATAGACGCAATTGCCACCGTTGAGAAGTTAATGTTTTTCACAACACTATTGCTATTCACATCTTGTTGGTAAACGCTCGCGAAATAGTCTGCAAATGCATCACAAACTTGTTCACCACCCTTACATTCCATGCCATTAAGAAACATTTTATTGGGGATATATAATGAGCCCTTTCTAGAATTAACATAGGTCCAAAAAGACTTTGGATCCATGCCTATATTCTCTTGAATGGTGTTAAGATACGCTGTTTCTGCAATTTTTATTTCATGTTTTAATTCAGTTCTTATTTTCTTAAATTGCAAATAAAGAGAATTATCTTTAGTTATGTTATGTTTCTTTCTTAGTTTTTCTTTATATTTCAGTTTATTAATAATTGTTGCATTAAAATAAATGGGATAATTTTTAGACTTTTGTTTAGTTTTAGGGATGTGCTTTTCAAAAATAAAATATACTTTTTTATAAAAAGAATTTACGGCCTCATTTACATTTGTATAAGTTTGAAGGAATGACCAATTTGTTTGATAAAAGTCGTGGTATATAGACAGATAGTCAGCCTTGCGAAAGTTGTAAAGTGACCCATTGAAATTAATTTCTTTGATTCCCATTTTCTGTTGGATTAATGAAATTTTAAGGGTTGGATGGTGCATATCTTCTAGTACCAAACTAAAATCATTTTGAGAAACATGACAATATTCTTTTGCAATAACCAAATCCAAAATACGATTATTTTTATTAGTAGTACGATTAAATTGTTTTGCATCATAAAAATTTAAAAAACGCCTCAAGCAATCAATGAAGTTATCAGTTTCTCCAGTGTCGTAATTTTTCTTTAAATGCGTCAAATTAAAATCTCCAATTAAAAGAAAATCTGAATCAAATAGATATAACTGAGCCTCAAGGAAATTATATAGGCTTTCGTAAGATTCTAGAGAACAATATGGAGCAATATATACGCCGAAAATATACATACACTTGCTTTCAGTAATATCTACTTTAACACACACTATATCTATACAATTATTGCGAAAATTAAGATTTATCATCTGTACTTTATACTCGATTTTAATTGCGATCAATACACCACCTCCTCTGGATTTGCAGTTATACTCAACATTGTTATGGTCGCGATCTGCCCTAAAAATATTGAATGAGTGAGAGAAAATTTCAGAATCGCTCACATTTTTATGAAGCCATGTTTCGCTTAATACAATAATTTCATACTCATCTGACGTAGCCCATATATTATTTCTTAATTCAGTCAATTTAGAGTTTAGACCACGTACATTTTGATACACAATATTTAGGGTATTTTCTCTCTTAAGTTCTACATTCTCTGCTGGGGTCGAAACCCGCTCTGATGACGAGTTCTGTTGTGAAAATTCTGGGAAACACCACTTCCAGACGTCTTGTGAAATCCCCTGCCTCGAAATATGAATGGCTTAATAATAACATTCACAGGCCAAATATTGCAGTCCAAAATGGCCATTTCAAGTTCAGGTGCAACTGCTATCTTAAATGAGCTGCTGTGGTCATGGCGAGTTAATTTTTCGCAACTGAGAATTGCAATATGATGCCCATTTAAATGGTTTTTAATTTGTTCTTCATTGCAATCCTTAGACAGATTACCCAAATAAAACCATTTATGATCCTCGGCCGCTGTTATTAGGGTTCCCCGACTTGTACCTCTCACTGTTCTTCTTGAGTTCACCAGAGAAGATGATGACCCAGCCAAGTCTGAATCCACTGTACTTGCGGGTGTCAAAGAATCCTTCGCCTTCTGTTGCTCCTCTGATCTTTCGTTTATCGGTTGAACGTTCTTTGTTAGTAATCTGACCAAATCCTTATTACTACTAATTATTGCCTGAGCAATATTTTCAAATTTACTAGTTAGTAATGATGACTGATTGTTTAGTTCTTCATGCAGAATATTACTTAGAGACTGAACATCGTCCTTCTGACTCCTCGAAATACCCTGACTTGGTCCAGCCTCTGTTACATTACCATTCTGCTTCTTTAAATCTTGGACTTCATCCTCTAACTCCTGAATTTTTACCTGCAATACTATTATTTTAGAGTCAGCCGCCTCTAATGTTTCTTGGCTTTTAGTATATTTATCTTCTATAGATTTTACTGTGCTTACTAGCTTTTGAATCATCTTATTTTGACCTTCATACTCCCTCACTAAGCCTTTAGTATCAATGTGGCGGCAGACTCTGTTTTTTGCTTCATTGGCTTGAGCCATACAAGCCATTAAACCTTTTACCAATACATTTTGTGTCAGGTATTTATTATTTATTCTATGTGGAATAAAAAAATATATCCCGGCGGCATATTTACACATCCTCACATACAATGGCACTAGGGTGCTGAAACCGGTTAGGTTTTGTAAGCTTTTGTAGCGCTACAAGAGCTCACTGATTTGGGCACCTGGAACACGCTGTTATATAATATTTCACTTTTCGCATGGCCCTCCGCTCGCTTCGCTCGCTACGGGGGCTCAAGAAAAGGGAACTAACCAGGTGCTAGCCCAAACTAACCCAAGGCATACCCAAAATCAAGAAAAAAACTGTTTAGAAAATTAACCTAAAAATATAAAAAAAAGCAACGAGGTTTGAACCCAGGCCGCCGATAGGCGCCGAATTGAGACCTAACCGTCTAGACCTCTCGACCACGAGGCTCTTGCCGCAAATTGATTGCATCGCGAAGACATGGCGCGATAGCTTTTGCAGCGCTACAAACGCTTACAAAACTTAACCCATTTCAACACCCTGGTGCCGTCGTATGTTAGGATGTGTAAATATGCATCCCGGCGCGGCGGCATTTGGTACATGCAAATTTGTAAAAAAGCTGCGTAAGGCGGCATGCGACTTCAAAGACAAAAATTCCGAAAATTTCGGTCGTAAAAAGTATGTGTTTTTTAGAGTTTCGTATTTAGAAGGTACCATTAGCCAGACAAGTCTAAATAGCCTACTAAGCATAGAAAATGAATTTGTCCAAAAATTAATTTTGATCAAATAATCGATCAATTTAGGTCGATTTAAATCGAAGAAAGACTCCAATGTTTAATTAATTAATTAAGGTTACAGATGTTTAGTTTACGTTTATACAGTGTGTCCAAAAAAGTATGCAACATATGGGAAACTTTTTTATTATTGTTTTTTCAGAAAATTTTATTCTTGATAAAAGTTGGTGCTTGCCCTAAAACAGTAAATGAGTATTTCGAAATTTCCGTACTGCTTTTAGTGCGGGCGCAAATGTCATTTTTACGAAATCGCGTCAAGAGTAAAGTACCTTAATTTATAAAGATACAGCAAAATCTTATAAGGAAAAGTTCTTCCAAATTAAAAAAGTAATCTAAATATGAAATTTGAGTTAAGTACATCAACTTTTAATTTTTCTTTTTTTTTTCGATTTTTTCTTAAACGTTACGCCACTGGAGAATGTTTTGTTCTTTTGTGATTAGTATACTTGCCAAGTAACTTCAAAACTTATTTAAGATAGAAATTAGTTACATAGTTGCATAATGTTGCAGTTTTTCCAGCGATAATGGCCAGTTTAGGTATCAGTGTGTTGCAAACACATTTAAGCACTTTTGATTCAAAAAATTTTCCACTCAAAATCATGAATAGACTCAACTCTTTACATTTCATGCAAAACAACTAATAATTTATTTATCTTTTGCACCCGATAAGTAAAATATGCCCAAGTATCCTAAAAAGCCATATGAAATATTTGGTCTTGAAGAGTAGGCCATGCATTTGGAATAAAAACAAATAAATAGCAATAATTTTACTTCGCTCTGACATATGAAATTAATTTTTATTGAGTCAGTCATTTCAATTGTATTTTGTAATAATTATTGTGGACAATTATTTTGGACCAAAATTATTTAAATGTGTTTGCAGCACACTGACACCTAAACTGGCTTTTATCTCTGTAAAAACTGAAACATTATGCAACTATGTAACTAATGTCTACTATAAATAAATTTTGAAGTTGCTTGGCAAGTATACTAATAACAAAAGAACAAAGCATTCACAGATGGCGTAACGTTTGAGAAAAAAATCCAGAAAAAAAGGGAAATTAAAAATTGATGTACTTAACTCAAATTTCATATTTAGATTACTTTTTTAATTTGGAAGAACTTTTCCTTATAAGATTTGGCTGTATCTTTATAAATTAAGGTACTTTACTCTTGACGCGATTTCAGAAAAATGACATTTGCGTCCGCACTAAATGCAGTACGTAAAATTTGAAATACTCGTTTAATATTTTAGGGCAAGCACCAACTTTTATAAAGAAGACAATTTTCTGAGAATGCAATAATAAAGAAGTTTCCCATATGTTGCATACTTTTTTGGACACACTGTATATAAATATGTATGTACCTGTTGGTTGGTTGACGTTTATATATTTTATATTCATATTCCTGTAAATAAAAAAAGCGTGTGCACTATGTGCGCATATCAGAAGTGAAACTTCTTAAACTTAAACGCTCTAGCCTGGGATTTGGTTAAAAAGTAGTTTTTTTAAATATATCACTCAATTAACAAAATGGGAAGGCCTAAATGAAAAAAAAACTATTCTCCATAAAAGTTTCGCGTATGTCTTGACAAGGTAATAGAGCAACCCCATATTTTGATCTTGTAAACTAACAAAGATATCACAATAATTATACGCCCTAGCCTTATACATATCTTAACGGATTTGGTTAAAAAGTTGTTTTTTTTTTTTAAACATATCACTCAATTAACAAAAAGGGAAGGCCTAAATGAAAAAAACTATTCTTCATAAAAGTTTCGCTTATGTCTTGACAAGGTAATAGTGCAAACCATATATTTTTATCTTGTAAACTAACAAAGATATCACAATAATTAAACGCCCTAGCCTTATACATATCTTAACGGATTTGGTTAAAAAGAAGTTTTTTTAAATATAGGTAACACTCAATTAACAAAAAGGGAAGGCCCAAATTAAAAAAAAAACTATTCTTCATAAAAATTTCGCTTATGTCTTGACAAGGTAATAGAGCAAATCCCGTATTTTTTATCTTATAAACTAACAAAGATATCACAATATACGTCCGTGACCGTTTTCCGTTCCCAGCTCGCCCGCCAGCTCGCCCGCCGTGTGTCGGGATCGCGACCTTAAAATTTTACTCCCGGCGCGCGTTAAGAAGTTTCACTTTAAAAATATACGTTTAATATTATGATGTATTATTTTTTGATTAATTTGCGTATATACACAAAATATAGGTTTGTTTTAGGCGCCAGCGGATAGGCTTGCCAGGGGCGGGATGAGCGGGCCAAATCTTGGGAACATCTGCCTTGAAAGTATCTGTAAAACAGAGACATCTTGGCCACATGTCTGCGGTGTTCCAGACTATTCAGATTCCGAGTCAACTCCGGGTCGCCGACGAGACGCACAGCTCTCTTCTGAATGGAATCCAGCAGCTTTAGGGTGTGCTTTGGTGTGGCACCCCAGATATGTGAGCAATATTCTAAGCACGGTCTTATTTGCGCTTTGTACAGCAAGAGCAACTGCTGCGGTGTATACCGTTTTTTGTTGCGAAATAGCGCACCAAGCTTCTGGGAGGCTGATTTTGCGATGTTAGCAACATGGTCATGCCATGACATATTGCTGTTGACCGAGACACCCAGCAGTCCGATTGACGAGGATGAAGGAATGGTCGATCCTGCCATAATGATGTCAGGGCCCGCTGTATTGGCCCTCTTGGTAAACGTTGCTGCTTGGGTCTTTGCTGCATTGAACTGGACCAAATTTCGGTCGCCCCAAGTTTTAACTTTCTCCAGGTCTTGATTAATAGCTGTAATCTGCTCCTGTCTGCGGTGGTGAGTCTCAGTCGCTGGTAAGGGTTTTTCTGATCTAAAGTGGGAGACAAGGGTACTGTCATCTGCAAAATTGTAAACGGATTATTCGTTTCGATCAGCAGGTCATTAATATAGATGAGGAACAGAGTTGGTGAAAGTATTGCGCGTGTTGGTTACGCCCCTGCATTGAGCGAAGCGAGCCTTTTTTCGCGGAAGCCCGATCCATTTCCATTAGCTTGGGTTAGCTATGATTAGTTAAGTTTTGTTCAAGGCAGTACAAGTTTACGCGAAGAAAGGCTTTTTTCGCGGAATCCCGACTGTAATCATTTCTATTACTTGGGTTAGTTAAGGTTAGCTTTAGTTACTTTGGGTTAGATGCAACTAATCATAGTTGCATATTGCTTCAGCCAGTACGAGCTTGCGCGAAGAAAGGCTTGGGTCGTGGAAGCCTGACCATGATCATTTCAATTAGTGTGGGTTCACTTTGGTTGGATTGGTTTCGGTTCGTTTAAAATTGTATTTTACTTTTTTGATTACCTACCTATTGAATTGACTTGTGCATGAGTATTGTACTTTTTAGCACCAATAAATAAATAAATAGATAAAAATGTGAATATGACTATATCAATCAATCAATAAATCAATCAAAATCTTTATTTGTCCCAAAAAGAATTACAGATATACTCGGTTGATAATAGATCACACAACTAAATTATATGCAAAAATAAACTCAAAAACAGGTTGTAGGACATGTCAAAGAGTAAGTGCTTATCTAACTAACCTAAAAGAGTTAAAATTTATTATATAAAGGATAAGAGTCAGTTAAAATAATAAAAATGGAATGAAATAAAAATACTTAAAGCTAATGACAATTTTACATACATACATCACATCATACAAGACACATACACAATTCAAGATAGCACACACATGGAAGAAGATGTATTAACCTAAACTTGACACACTTGACCCGTCAGCATCTAGTAAACTACCATCTGTTAGATATTCTTCAATTGAATAATAACATTTTCCAAAAGCAGAGATTTTAGCGTTTTTTTAAATTTTTTGTTTTGCAGAGACCGTACTTCTAAAGGTAGCTTGTTGAAAACTTTTATGAGATTAAACTGAACATTTTTTTGAATGAAACTAAAATTGCACTTAATGTTTTTCAAATCATGTTTATATCTGGTGTTATGACAATGTACCCTGCTACACTCCAGAAAAAGATCAGGACTTTCCTTGACGAAAATTAAAGCCTCCAGAATATAAGTTGATGCCAGTGTTAAGATTTTACTGTCTTTAAATTTCTGCCTGCAAGTTTCTATTGTTTTAAGGTTGTATATATTTCTGATGCAACGTTTTTGGAGGACAAATATTCTGCTGGCCTCAGAGCTATCACCCCAGAAGACAATCCCATACCTCAGTCGAGAGTGCACATAGGCATGGTATGCGATCCTTGCGTTTCAATACAGACATTATTGGAAATAATTTTGAGTGCATAGCAATAGGAAGCTATTTTACCTGCCAGAGAGTTGATATGATGTGTCCAATCCAATCGATAGTCCACCTTAATTCCCAGAAAAGTTACACACTCTAAGGTTTTAAGTTCTTTGTTGTTTGATTTATAAGTCGTTGAAGGTTGATTTTTCTTGTAATTAAATTTTATTAATTGAGATTTATCAATATTGAGTAATAAATTATTGTTGGTAAACCAATTTTCAAGCAATGAGAGGGTGCTGAAAATTGTTTGGGTTAAAACTTTATCATTTTCTGCTGAAAAAGTTAAATTTACGTCATCCGCAAATTGAACGGCATCATTCACAATATCTGGGAGCTCATTTGTATAGATAATGTAAAGTAGGGGACCAAATATGGACCCCTGCGGTACCCCACGGCAAACGGGTCTCATATGCGACTCATGACCGGCATCAAACACATACTGTTTGCGCCCAGTCACATATGATTCAAGAAGCCGTAGAGGCACTCCCCGCACTCCACACCTTTCCAACTTCATTAGTAGCAAAGTATGGTCGACACTGTCAAATGCTTTGGACAGATCGAGACACAAAGCTACCGTTTCACGACCCTTATTTAGTGAGTTTAAAATCTTATCTAAGGCCTGATATATTGCCCTAATGATTTATTTTTTCTAAATCCATTTTGAAAATTAGACAGTAAGTTTCCTGTTTCGAAGAAGTTTATTAATCTCTCATATATAGTCTTTTCAAATATTTTGCTAAAATTATTTAACAGAGCAATGGGTCTATAGTTTTTAATTTGTTTTGCATCCCCTTTCTTATAGATGGGCTTTACTTTAGCAATTTTTAAGTCACTTGGGAATATTCCAGACTAAGATTTATTAAAAAGCTTAGTGGACTTGCTAATTGATTACTTACTGATTTTACAACGGATATAGGAATCTCATCTTGCCCCAGAGATTTTTTATTTTTTAAATTTAATATGATGGAGATTATTTCATTAGGTGAGGTTGGATATAAAAATAGATTTTTCGAAGTGGTTTTAACATGTTTTAGAGCAGTATTATAGTTTATTTGAAAATTAGGACATGCTGTAATAAAGTAGTTATTTATGTCATTAAGAATTTCTAAGTTTGTCTTGTTAATGCCCTCATTTACATTCTCAATAACTGACTGCCTGTTTTTTGTATTCTGCCCTGTGAATTGCTTAACAACATTCCACACAGCTTTTGATGGATTTTTTGAGTGGGTTATGTAATTTTTTAAGTGATTTCTTTTTGCTTGTTTAATAACTTTTTTATAGATAGAAACATATTTTTTATACACCAGTAAATCAGATCTAGAGTTGCTTCTTTTTTTATATAGATATGTTTTTGTTTTAGAAGAAACTTTTATACCATTGGTTATCCAACATCTGCAATCGAGTCTGCAATTTTTTCTTTTATTTTTAAATTTTTTGATTGGAAATATTAGGTTCATGTATTTTAGAAAAATACTTTTTTCTTCAAACGTCAGTAAATCCGTCATTACTCGACTGTGTAGGCGGCCGTGAAGTTTCGTTTTTCCTCCGCCGGAGCTTTACTTTTCACTTTTCCGCCGGCGTAGGTAAAAGTGTTGTCATAGCAACATAGATACAATACAAACAGACAACAAAATAAGCGTCAACAACTCAAGATTTATTAAACTACAATTTGTATTTATCACTCAATTTGTGACTGCATTTCTAAAAATCACTAATTTAGGAACAAATTGGTTATTATTTAATCGAACTTACTCAATAACTGCTTATCAATACGGAATTAAAACGCAATCGGAGACGCAATCTTAAAAAAATAATTATTGTTGACAGTGTCCACTGACAGCTTTATGTTACATTACTATAGCAACAACCTGTGCCTATTCACCGACACCGGTCTAAGCCGCCTTGCGAATCCACTTATCTTTAATAATAATTAGATATTATTACTATTAAAAAGAGATGTTTTTGCATTAATTTGTCGACATTTGAAGAAAAAACAGCATATTTTATTTGGAGGAAAAGTTACTTTTCATGGCTTGCTCTCTATTACCAGCCTCACTCCGTTCGGCTGTTAAACACGAGCGCGCCATGAAAAGTATCACTTTTCCTCCATATAAAATAATATACTATTAAA